>ML784358.1:951512-974956 GCA_009831015.1 Picea engelmannii
GCAGGACAAGTCTGGCTGAGAAGAAGAAGATGGGTCCTCCAGGACCATGCTCAAGTCACTCCTGCTCTCGTACTCCATGTCTAGGACCATGTGGGCCTCGAGACATGATCTCCTAGTTATCCCTAGATATCGGGGATAACAGGGGACATGCATACATATTGTTGGGACTTAGTTCATTTTCACACACTCTCCCATGATTCTTTCCATCATTCCATCCATCATCCAGCCATGATTCCATGACCATTTCACTCACCCAGTTAGTTATCCTTCAGACATTTATTTCACTGTACCTGAACTATATCCATAGCCATTTTGTGTTGGTGTACCTAGTTAGCTTGGGAGCTGGACTGAAGAAGCGGGTTGTCAGGCCCGTGGGATATTGAAGAGGCGGGTTGTCAGGCCCGTGAGCAATTCTCTGGGTGAGAGAATTGATGGGAATTGATTTCCTGAAGGTGCTAAACTGCAGCTACAGTGCTCTGAGACTTCTTGTCCGGCCTGTTGCTAAAGCCCGAAAAGGAAGTGGGGCAGCCGAAGCACTGTTGAGCAGAGAAAGGGCACACTTCCTGGGTGGGACAGGCATGTGGGGAATGAGGGACTGTAGGTTGTTAGTTTGAGTTGGCACCTGAGATGGAGTCTTTCCTGTTGTCTATGAGCCTTTAGCCTGGTTAGGAATCCCTTTACCCGGGTGGAGTTTAGTCCCAACTCGGGGGTGACTCACTGTTGAGAGTGATGAACAGTGTGGTCTAAGGCTGGGGGGTTCGTGGAAGGTCTGCATGCAGTTGGTGACACTCTTACCAAGATAAGTGTCAATTGTGTGATAAATTTACATACTGCATTGTTATTTACGTGCTTATTTTTATGGGTTATCATATGTGCGGTTATAACTGCGTGGAAGGTCTGCACGCAGTTGGTGACACTCTTACCAAGATAAGTGTCAATTGTGTGATAAATTTACATACTGCATTGTTATTTACGTGCTTATTTTTATGGGTTATCATATGTGCGGTTATAACTGTGTTTATTTTTATAAGTATTTCCTGTATGTGCTGCATGTATATGTTACTGTTATTTCAGTGTGAATCTGTGTATTTACAGATGTATTTGCATGTTTACGTTTTATATATAATGCTTCCACAATAATTGTGTGTGTATATATTTTAATTGCATACAGTTCGAAAAATTTATGTGGCATAGCTCAGTTGGATACTGGGTATGTTACAGTATGTTCCGTAGAGAAAACGTAAGAGTTCTCTGGTGAAGCGTGGTCCGGCCTGGGTGGCCGGGGACATTACAATATGGTATCAGAGATTCAGTTTTCAACACTGAGCCTGGATGGGCCGAACAAGTTTACTTGACTCAAAATTTGACAGAGGATTTATTTCGAAGTGGCCAAATTTCATAGTTGCGGAATGTCTATGGTAAATTGGGGAAAACGTTAAGCAAAAGCCCCAATTCCTGCAGCGGAATTCACAAGAAATTGATGCGCAGTAAAAATCTTGTGATATGTGAAAATTGGGCATTGCACGAAAAAATGTTGGTGTGCTGGAGTGCGTGCTAAATTTTGGCACCGCGTGGAAAAACAAACATGGTGTGCGGGTGCGCGCAATAAATTTTGGCGCCGCGTGGAAAAATATTGGTGTGCGGGTGCGCGCACTAAATTTAGCATTGTGCATTGTGCACACGCATAAGAAGGTGCGCGCAGTGCACAGACACATAATAATGGCACGCGGAGTGTATGCAGTATAGGCAGAGCGCAAAGGAGTTGGTTGGTGCACGTGCAATATGGGTATATGTTGTCGCACGACAGTTTAGTCAATGGTGCGCACAAAGTATTTGTGCGCAGTGGGCGCGTATTGAACTTTGACATGGTGCAGTGCATAGAGTGAAATGTGTGTGGAATATCAGCGCGCGATACAAAAACTGTGCGCAACAGGTATAGTGCAATAACCAAAATTTTGCGTGATGGATATTGGCGCACGACAGAAAAGTAGTGTGCGCCAGTTATTGGTGCAACAGAAAAGTGATACACAGTGGTTTTAAAGTGCGCAAGACACGAATTACCTTGTGTTGTTGCTACGCATGGTAAATATGGGTTACAGGTTGAAATTTTTGCGCGCGGAGTCATTTGGAGGATGAATAACAGCAGAAAACCAATGATTTTCTGCGACGTTTTATATCATCTGAACGTCATTTTTTTGCAGCGCATTTTTGAGGGCCTTAAGAGTGTTTTTAGAGTTCAAAAACCACGAGACAGAGGTGTACCGAAGGTACACTGTGTCTCTGCATATCAAATAATAATCTATTTTTAAGGTCACGGCCAAACCACACCAAATTGGTGTATGAGACCCCCTTGTTTGTGGGACAAGGGACCCCCCTCTGCCTAGCGATTTGACTAGTAAAGTCTACGGAGGTATACATACCCTACCCCCCTCTAGATTTGAACTTGTGACCTCTTAAGAGGAAACACATGTTCTTAACCATTAGGCCCACTCAGACTGTAAACTGTGTAAACCGGAGAGAGATTTCTAATGGTGTAAATCGTTCGTCAAACGAAGCCTTTATGAGAAAGTTACAGCACAAACAGTGGAAGGTAATTTTTAAGACCTGATTAACTTCCAAGAGCCATAAATTTCTGCTCCAGAATCCGATTGAGGCACAGGAGTAGTCAATAGAAAGCTATTGAGCCATAGAAGACAATTCCAGAGATGAATTAAATTTTTGAGCATGCTAAAAGTGTTTAATATGTCAAAGAAGATACCTGTAGCATTCCAGACCAAAAACACAAATTGGCCTAGAACTTCAGCAAGTTGTAACTAGCAGCCCAGAACCCAGAATGAGGTGAAACTTGGACAGAATGCCCATAATATGTATATGAGAAAACCCAATTGAGCTCCTACAAAATATCCAATGGAGTAGGTGCAAAAATGCATAATTACAGCGCAGAGTTGCACCAAGTTGAAAAATGGACAGAAAAATTAATGGGCAATTTTTTAAATAGCCATAACTTTCTACTCGAGACTCAGAATTGAGCATGGGAGTAGGCGTTGGAAAGGTCTTGGACAGTGGAATCTAATTATCCACCCAGAAAATTGATTTGGGCATTCAATTTTCCAGAAAATCAGAAGAAAGAGTTCTGATATATTATTGAACCAAAATGGTTCGTATTTTTCATGAAATTGTTGAAATAGTTAGCCTGACAAAGTTTTGTTCGCTGCACATTTTGCAGAATTAACAACAACTAGATTGGGATCAACACGGAGTCTAGAGTAATGGAAGAGGCACAGGGGACTTATAGCCAGGAAGATGAAATCAGAGGGATGGATGTCCATATGGGCATTGAAGGAACAAACTCCAATGGACATGGAGATGAAAGGAATGAAAACATGAATATGGCAGAGACCATTAAAAATTTACAGAAGGATGTCCAAAGCCATAAAGCGGATAATGAAAGGCTTATGAGATCCAAGGAGCAGCAGGATGACTTCAATATGAAGTTAATACAGAGCTTGAACCGAATAGAAAAGAAGTTGGATAAGGAGAGTGGCTCAAGCAAATCTGGAAATCACAGGCCTCCTGATGAGAAGACAAGAGCAAGAAGTGTCAGTAGACATCACCGTCACTCCTCGAGGCATTCCAATAAGAGATCACACAGCAGCTCAAGTCCATCCCTTGTTAGGAAGCATAAGGGGTCTGGGGTGGATGAGCTACGAGGAGAAATGAACAAAATCAAACCTCCTACATTTGATGGTGAGCACAAGAAGGATGAAGATGCAGAGACATGGTTGTTGGGCATGAGAAAGTATTTTTAATTGCATAATTATTCTTCTCATGCCGAAGGTAGAATTACCATCTATCAACTCAAGGGAAAGGCATCCATGTGGTGGGATCAACTTGTGCAAGTGCAACACATTAAAGAGAAAAGTGTTACTTGGAAGGAATTCAAGAAGTATTTTGAGAAGAAATACTTGACTAAGAGATACTATGACAATAAAATGAAAGAGTTCTTTGAACTCAAGCTTGGGAGTATGACAATAGATGAATATGAAAGAAGGTTTCTAGAACTGTTGAAGTATGTCTCTTTCATCAAGGATGAGACAGTTAAAATTCAAAAGTATTTGAGTGGATTGTCATCATTCATCAGTGACAAAATACAGTATGATGATCCAAAGACATTGGAGAGGACCATAAGGCGAGCTAAGTGCCTATATGATCAGCAAAAAGCAAGGCCAACATTCCAAAAAGCTTGGGAAGACAAAAAGAAATTCAAGATGGATCAGAGGAAGAAGGAATCTAAGCCTCCATTCTTCAGAAATAATCCTCAGGGACAACCAACTTCTAGAGAACCCAGAACGATTGAGACAGGAGGTCAAAGGCCAAGGCAGCCACCTATTCAATGTTGGGGTTGTAAAGGAGATCACATGTACAGAGATTGTCCTCACAGAAGTGAAAAAGGGAGAATTGTTCACAATGTACAAGAAGCTGAAACAGTGGAGGACATGGGTAGAAATGTGCCAAGGATCTATGCATCCCTGGACAACAAGCAAACAGAGTATCAATCACATATGATTGAAGTGGAAGGTATGATCAACAATCAAACCATTGTTATTTTAATTGATTCAGGAGCTAGTCATAGTTATATCGATCCTAAGATGGTGGAAAGTTTGCATTTGCCAAGAAGCAAGCATGGAAAATCTTGGTTGGTGCAACTGGCTACAGGAGCCAAAAGAAAAGTTAATGAGATGGTTAAGTCATGTCTTATGGACATGAATGGACTGAACACCAAGGCAGATTTGAACATCTTGCCTTTAGGTTCCTATGACTATCTAATTGGGATGGATTGGTTGGACCAACATCATGCCATCCTAGACTTTCATAACAAAGCATTTACTTGCTTGGATGAGGAAGGGAAACTAAAGAAAGTGCAGGGAATTCCCAGGGCAGTAACCATCAGAGAAATTTCAGCATTGCAGCTGAAGAAATGTTACAGGAAAGAGTGTCAAATATTTTCACCATATATGGAAGAGACACCTAAAGATAAGGTGTCAAATTTGGAAGATCATGCAGTCCTGGAAGATTTTGAAGATGTGTTCAAGGAGGTACCAGGACTACCCCCAAAAAGAGATATTGATTTCTCTATAAACTTAATGCCTGGAGCAACTCCAGTGTCAAAGACTCCTTACAGAATGAGTACACCAGAGCTGAAGGAGTTGCAAATGCATCTTGAAGAACTTCTGAAGAAGGGGTATATACGCCCAAGTGTGTCACCTTAGGGTGCCCCAGTCTTGTTCATGAAGAAGAAAGATGGGACATTAAGATTGTGCATTGATTTTAGACAGTTGAATAAAGTGACTGTAAAGAATAAATATCATTTGCCAAGGATTGATGATCTCTTTGATCAATTGAAGGATGCAAAGATATTTTCAAAGATAGATCTCAGGTCAGGATACCATCATGTAAGGATTAAAGAGGAAGATATCAGCAAGACCGCCTTCAAAACAAGGTATGGTCATTATGAGTTCACAATGGTGCCATTTGGGTTGTCAAATGCACCAGTTGTTTTCATGTGCTTAATGAATGGTGTTTTCCGAGAATATTTAGACAAGTTTGTCATTGTCTTTTTGGATGACATTCTTATATATTCTAAGTCAGAAGAAGAGCATGAACGTCATTTGAGGATGGTTTTACAAGTATTAAGGGAGCATCAGTTGTATGCCAAATTGAGCAAGTGCCCATTTTATCGGAAACAAATTCATTATTTAAGACATATCATTTCAAAGGATGGGATAGCAGTGGATCCTGAGAAGATAGAATCCATTAGAGAATGGGAAGTGCCAAAGAATGTGACAGAGGTGAGATCATTCATGGGTCTTGCAGGCTACTATAGGAGATTTATTGAGGGATTTTCAAAGATTGCACACCCAATCACTTCCTTACAAAGGAAGGGTGTGAAGTTTCAGTGAACATTGGATTGTGAAAAGAGTTTCCAACACTTGAAACAATTATTAACAAGTGCTCCAGTACTAAGGATTGCAGAACCAAATGAAGACTTCATTGTATGCACAAATGCATGTAAAAAAGGACTTGGTGGAGTCCTCACTCAAAATGGGTTTGTTATATGTTATGAATCAAGGAAGTTGAAGGAGCATGAAAGACACTATGCCACTCATGATTTGGAGTTGGCAGCCATAGTGCATGCATTAAGGAAATGGAGACACTACCTGATGGGGAAAAGGTTTGAGCTAAGAACAGACCATAATGGTCTGAAATATTTATTTGATCAGCCAACTCTAAATGCTAGGCAAAGCAGATGGTTAGAATTTCTAAGTGAATATGACTTTGATATAAAGCATATCAAGGGAAAAAAGAACAAAGTGGTTGATGCACTTAGCAGAAGAGTGCATGAATTGCATGCTACAGCCATTAGCATGTACCAATCAGATTTGAAAGACAGAATTATAGGCGCTGCCAAATCAAATTTACAATACAAGGATTTAGTGGCAAAATTATAGCAAGGTAATTTGCAGTAGAAAATTGAGAAATACAAGCTAGATAAGGATGCAATTCTCATGTACAGGGGCAGAATTTATGTACCAAATTCTCATGAATTGAAAAATCTGATATTGGGAGAAAAGCATAATGTACCTTATGTTGGGCACCCAGGATATCAGAAAACTATTCCAGTTGTCAAAAGCCAATATTATTGCCAGATGTTTGGAATGTCAAAAGGTAAAGGTTGAGCATAGACACAGTTGGTTTGCTACAGCCATTACCCATTCCTGAGTGGAAATGGGAAGTTGTAACCATGGATTTCATCACTAAACTGCCCAAAACAAACAAGCAACATGATTCTATCATGGTAGTAGTGGATAAGATTACTAATGCTGCCCATTTTATTCCAGTTAAGCTCACTCACAAGGCATCGAACATTGTTGATGTTTATATGAGGGAAATTGCTAGATTACATGGCATACCCAAGACAATTGTGTCTGACAGAGATCCAAAATTTACCTCTAAATTTTGGAAAGAATTATTTAATGGATTTGGAACAAATTTGAATTTTAGTACAGCTTATCATCCATAATCAGATTGACAAATAGAGAGGGTGAATCAAGTGATTGAAGATATGTTGAAGATGTATGTGATGGATAAACCATCAAAATGGGAAGACTACCTACACTTGGTAGAGTTTGCTTATAACAATGGGTACCAAGCATCTCTAAAGATGAGCCCATTTGAGGCACTTTATGGCAGAAAGTGCAACACGCCAATAAGTTGGGATAACCCGGCAAATAGAGAAGTGGTTGGACCAGATTTACTCAGGGAAATGGAGGAGCAAATAATAAAAATAAAACAAAATTTAAAGGCTGCCCAAGACAAGCAGAAAAGCTATGCTGATAAAGGCATAACTTGGGAATTTAAAGTGGGTGACCATGTATTCTTGAAAGTGAAGGCCAACAGAAGTTCCGTAAAGTTGGGAAACTGTTAAAAGTTGGCAGTTCGCTATTGTGGGCCATTTGAAATCCTAGAGAGGATTGGTGCATTTGCTTATATGATTGCATTGCTTGCATCTATGTTTGTTCATAATGTATTCCATGTATCATTGCTAAAGAAATATATACCTGATGCTAATCATGTTATTGATTGGAATGTGATTCAGGTGGAACAAGAGGGCGCTTTTCAAGTGCATCCGGTATGCATTCTGGACCGAAAAATCAAACAGCTCTAGAATCGAGCCATAGGGCTTGTAAAGGTCCAATGGACCTTGTACGGTCCTAAGGATGCTACTTGGGAGCATGAGGATGCAATGTGGGCAGAATACCCGCATCTTTTTAAGGATTTTTGAAAATTTTGTTATATGTGAGTACATGATGCACTGAGGACAGTGCATAAAATAAGGGGAGGGGATTGTAATATCCCTAGGCCGAACCCAATTGTAATTTAAATGAAAATGTACTTAAGCTAGTGAGTTGTTTGATATATTTTTGTATGCACCCTTCGTGGCATAGTGCGCGCATGTACTGTGCAGTAAAATGACGAAGTGTGCACATTCCAGGATATTGCACGCATCATCTTAAGTGCACGCAATATTGAGGCCAGCGAGCCTTTGTGTATATGCTATGTTTTATAGACTGGTGAACCAGTTATTATAAGCTAGGATGCTTATGTTTTGATTAGGCCGGAGAGCCTAGATGTTAAAGGTCAGTGCGCCTATTTTTTTATATGTCTCATGATTAATATAAAAATACATTGTTGCGCGTAGACCGACCACGATAAAATAGATGGGGGACTAAACTCCACAAGTTAGGGAAAGGGAGGGCCAAAAGTTAAGGAAAAGGGCTAAGCTAGGGAGCTTAAGCCAAAAAGGAATATTATATTAATATTTCTTAAAACATAAAGTATGGATAATTATTTTATCCTAAGTTCTAAGTTGGGGACAAGTGGGCCAAAGTAGCTCCCAACATGACAAGTGTCAAGTTGGGGACATGCATACATATTGTTGGGACTTAGTTCATTTTCACACACTCTCCCATGATTCTTTCCATCATTCCATCCATCATCCAGCCATGATTCCATGACCATTTCACTCACGCAGTCAGTCATCCTTCATACATTCATTTCACTGTACCTGAACTGTATCCATAGCCATTTTGTGTTGGTGTACCTGGTTAGCTTGGGAGCTGGACTGAAGAAGCGGGTTGTCAGGCCTGTGGGATATTGAAGAGGCGGGTTGTTAGGCCCGTGAGCAATTCTCTAGGTGAGAGAATTGCTGGGAATTGATTTCCGGAAGGTGCTAAACTGCAGCTATAGTGCTCTGAGACTTCCTGTCCAGCCTGTTACTGAAGCCCAGAAAGGAAGTGGGGCAGCCAAAGCACTATTGAGCAGAGAAGGGGCACATTTCCTGGGTGGGACAGGCATGTGGGGAATGAGGGACTGTAGGTTGTTAGTTTGAGCTGGCACCTGAGACAAAGTCTTTCCTGTTGTCTATGAGCCTTTAGTCTGGTTAGGAATCCCTTTACTCGAGTGGAGTTTAGTCCCAACTCAGGGGTGACTCACTGTTGAGAGTAATGAATAGTGTGGTCTAAGGCTGGGAGGTTCGTGGAAGGTCTACACGCAGTTGGTGACATTCTTACCAAGATAAGTGTCAATTGTGTGATAAATTTACATACTGCATTGTTATTTACGTGCTTATTTTTATGGGTTATCATATGTGCGGTTATAACTGTGTTTATTTTTATGGGTATTTCCTGTATATGATGCATGTATATGTTACTGTTATTTCAGTGTGAATCCATGTATTTACAGATGTATTTGCATGTTTACGTTTTATATATAATGCTTTCGCAAGAGTTCTGTGTGTATCTATTTTAATTGCATACAGTTCGAAAAATTTATGTGGCATAGCTCAGTTGGATACTAGGTATGTTACAGGATGTTCCGCAGAGAGAACGTAAGAGTTCTCTGGTGTAGCGTGGCCCAGCCTGGGTGGTCGGGGACGTTACATCTTTTCCAAGAATAAAGTGTTGGATATCGTGAAAGGAAAGATCGTGGAACCACAGTTTGAAGAGGGAAAAGAGAAGGAATCTCAGAACGTTGCAGTTATGGAGAAGTTCAAAGACAATGACATTAATGCCATGAGTATCATAGTGAACTCTGTAAAAGATCACTTGATACCCTACATCTCTCATCTTGACTCATCTAAGAAGATGTGTGATGCCCTAACTAACCTCTTCTCAATTAGAAACATTGGACAAGTAATGAGTCTGAAGAATGAGCTCCGTGACATGAAAATGAATGATGATGATAGCATAACATCATACCTTGTGAGAATCTCTCAATTAAGAGATCAACTACAAGCTATTGAAGAAATCATTTCAGAGAAGGAACTGGTAAATATAGTACTCAATGGTCTTCCCAAGACATGGGATGCATTTGCTGCAAGCATGAACACAAGAAAGGATTATCCCACATTTGAAGAACTTTGGACTTGTTGTGCACAAGAAGAATCAAGGATTAATCCAAAAGAAAAATCCCAAAAGAAATACAATGATCAAGCTTTCACAAGGTTCAAGAATTTCAGTAATAAGAAGAAGTTTGGCTCAAGGAAGAAACCAAATCAAGAAAAAGATATGTCAAAGATACAATGCTTCAACTGTCGAAAATGTGGTCACTACGGAAACCACTGTCCTGAGTTAAAGAAAAGGAAGGAAACAGACAAAGCAACAGTTGTCGAAGAAAGGAAACCCTCAAAGAAAGTCAAGCAGGATAAAACAGACGTCTTCTTTTAAGACAAGGTAACAATATTCTTCATAATTCTTGTACACACCATGTTTACATAGTTTTTGTACATATCTTGCATATCTATTTCTTAGAAGATAAGATGTTTAAAGAGAAACAATAACTATGGAAGAATAACAAGATAATGATTGTTATCACGATGACTACGAGTCAAGCAATACACATGAAAAGATGAAGTACATTGACAATCCTTGGTAAAAATTCCTATGGAAGCTATTAACATAAGTAACAGCTGCAAGATAAGCCGAAATCAGAATCAAACTTGAAGAAACCTGGAAGAAGTAAAAACAGAAAGAAGTCAGCAATCAAAAAGGAAATTAGAAAAAGACTTGTGACACTTTACAAAAGGCAATAAGGATGCAGACGAAAGCGTGGACTCTCTTAGATGGAGGGAGCCAATTATATAATTCCAAAAGAAGAGCATGCATTTATGCATGAAGCAAGGATTAAGAGGGAGCTAATCCTAAATAATATGATCCATTGAGGATTATGAAGTATCTAGCCATGTTCCCATTGATGGTAGCAGCCATGAAAAGCAGCATGTGTGCAATTTGACTTTAGAAGAAGTCTTCTTCGAAAAGAAGCCTTAAAGTTTCTCTGGTTGTCCATCCACATCCATGATCCTATGATGAAAGGAAGAAGTTGGAATCTTCAGGGCATGGAAACTATAGAAAACTCCATAGACCCAAGAGCTAAAGAGAAACATGAGGAAGAACATGAAGATTCCAAGAGAAAGAAAATCCAGAACAACCAGTCATTATATCGAGAATCACAAGACTACCAGCTTGGTTTGAACCCACTAGAAGTAATCAAGCAGAAGAAATAGAAGTTTTGATGAAGAACAGTGTATGAAAGACTTATGAATGGAAGCATTGTGAGATTCAGAACTAAAGGTTCTCGCAGATGGAGGGAGAAGACTATGATGATAGCTTGTTCCAGTAACTAGACATACCTCTACCTGAGCTATTCTATCTTCTCCAATATCCATGGGTTGGAGTTAACAATAGATGAATGTAAGCACTGTTCTCTTCAACAGAGTAATTAAACAAGAAGCGTATGTAGAGCAACCTCAAGGTTTTGAGGTATACCAGAAAGAGACCCTTGTATGCGGATGAAAGAAGATCTTGTATGGATTCAAACAACTTGGTGCAAAGCCTCTCATGCACAACAGAAGTGTGGTGAAAACTTTCTATAACAAAGATAATGTATCACAATGGTTACTCAGAAGTCTAGGATGATGGATTGCTAATCCATGACAAACTCTCATGATGACAGAAGAAGTGCTACTTGGATATGTTCTAGTTTGAGCCTTGCCACGATGTCATGAGCTAGCAAGAAACAAAAGTGTTGAATCCAACCATGATATACTGTAATGATCAGAGCTATATGAAGCCTTCAGAGAAAACCGGTGTTCCAAACAGACTGAAGTACATTAAGATCAAGCATTATATTCTTCGTGATGAAGTCCAGAAAAGAGAAGTGGTTCTCTAATATATCTCCACAGATGAGCAGATAGCAGATATTTTGGTAAAGCCTCTGTCCAAGATGAAAAAGCTTGCGTACTCAAGAAAACAAGCTGGAGCTTGTGGAGACGACTTGCTTATTGAAAAGGGAAGAGATTATTTCCAGGTTGGGAGGGAGCACTGATGTGTTATTGATTTATGGACAATCATTTTTCAGTTCGAAAAATGGTCGAGGATGAGCAATTCCTTTCCAGTTTGGAAAGTAATTTGAGATTTCTCACGGACACACATTTTCCAATTCGGAAAATGGTCCAGACCAGACGGTCATTTTCATAATGACAATGGTTCGATAGATTGTTGATGTACCATAGACAATGATTCCCCTTATGGCCAGTGTGGGAGAATGGTCTACGACAGTCATTCTTCTTGGCATCCACTCTGAGTAGTGGTCAAGTAGAATGGTTTGCCTCGTCGAGTAGTCATTATTTCGAAGTTCACAGTTGTGAGCAGTTTCGAAGAATGGTCCGTTTTGGAGGTTGGTGCAGGACAATCATTTCCATTAGGAAATGGTCCAGACAGTCATTCCCTAGGGCAGACTCATTCTCTCCAGGTTGCACTATGTTTAGTGCCAGAGGAATGGCCCAGTTAGGTGAATGGCCCAGGTTCAGCAATCAAGGACATGCATTCCCTAGGGTAGACTCATTCTATCCAGGTTGCACTATGTTTAGTGCCGGAGGAATGGCCTAGTTAGGTGAATGGTCTAGGCTCAGAAATCAGGGACAGTTACTCTTCTATGCTTGAGAATAATAGTCCAGATAGCCCATGGGTGATGTTTTACTTTCTGAGGGCAGATGCTCTTCCAGATCTCACAGATGTGAGTGGAAGAATGGCCCAAATAACTTATAGTTTATATCATGATATTGTTTTTTGTGCAGGTTGATATCAGATGATATGATTGCTATGGAGATTGTATGTCTCTGGACAGTAGATGTATGCTATGGTGGTGGATGTGTTCCACCAGTTGTGACTATGTGTCATTGATTAAGTAGTCGTGTGCTACTTGGTGTGGTAGTGTACCACTCGATTGTAGTTGTGTACTACTATGGATATACATAGTTGTGTTCTATTGAATGACATTGTTCTGATTGCCATGTAGACTATCAGTAGTGCTGAAAATTATTATCAACTAGATGGATAGTCAGTGTGCTTGTGGACAGACATTCTCCAGGTGGAGAATGGTCCAGACAGAACAGATTGTTGGTGAACATGTATTCTCTCTGTGGAGAATGGTCCAGGTTGACAGTCTGTTGACATGTCATGGACTAGTATTTTCCTAAGGCACAGATTGTGGCCCGATTAGGACAATGGTTCAGGACTGATATTTTCTAAGGCATATAGGTGAAACGGATCTCTATGGTACATATGACTCAATTAGAAAATATTCCTAGATTGACATTTCTATAGGAATGGTCTCTGTAGTCCATGGTGTAGCTTTTAGCATCCGTTGGGACAACCATTCTTCTAGGACAAATGTCCGGATCAAAAGAATGATCCTTGTATCACTCTGTGGAGTGAGTGACTTATTCAACATCATGCCTGATTACTCAGATAGAGTATGGCTTCGAGAGATGATGCAGTTGATGCTATCAGATGATAGTATTAATGGTGCTCGTGATCTAATCATGAGATAGCATGTACAACTATGATGATGTTATTGATTGAATGGTATGTTTGTGCTCAAGACCATTGCCTTCAATACCTCCCTAGCTAGGAGGGAGTGTTGATATTATAGTAGCTGTGGGAGGTAGTTACCTCCACATGTAACCCTGATGAGAATAGAATATTCCAGGAAGCAAGAAGAAACCCTAAAGCATTGGATATAACCCTAGAAGACAAGTCGGCTAAAGGAAATATTTAATATTAAGTGTTTATCCTCCAGAATGAGAAGTCGACCCAGACAGTTCAGGAAAAACAGTATAAATACAGGAAATCCGATCTCATTTGTTACCTCACCTCTCATAACTGCATAAGGCCAGTGGTGCGCAAGTTTGAAGAGGAGTTGTAGCTGCAGCTGCTGCAACTGGCAGATTTCAGTTTTGACTTGGACTTTCTCTTGGTTGTGGTTTGGACTTCCTGCTTAGCCTTTGGTTATTCTTACTTGGTGCGCTAGCCCTGAAGAGAGGTGCGCTACCTTGATTGCTTATTAAGCCTAGGGTTTGCTTCCAGAACTATTCTTTGTCAAGGTTAAGGTGCTCGAGGGTGGCTTCGACCTATGGTTGGGTGACAATATTGCTATATTGTCTATGGTTAAACAAGCACACCTATTCTTTCTAACATGTTATGGGCCCACACTATCTTCGGACAGTCTAACTGCTGGAAGATAGATTGGGAGGATTTGCTCAGTTATAGTTGCAGTTGCAGCCAATTTTTGTTGTAGCAACAAAACCCTAACCCTCTTGTTGAGGCACCTTAAGTGAAAAGATTGACCTAATTTCTAGATAGCCTAGTGTGCCTTAACCTAGCGCACCTCCTGGTACTCTCAGCAAGCTAAGACGTCAAGTTTGAGTTTTTGGTCAAAGTCAAAGGTTGACCAAGTCAAAGCAGTCATGACTTACAATATGAAGTCAGAAAACAAGTTAGAAGGGGCTTCTAATATCAGAGCATGGAAGACAAGGATTGATCTCATCCTTGCCAAGAATAAAGTGTTGGATATCGTGAAAGGAAAGATCGTGGAACCACAGTTTGAAGAAGGAAAAGAGAAGGAACCTCAGAACGTTGCAGTTATAGAGAACTTCAAAGACAATGACATCAATGCCATGAGTAACATAGTGGACTCTGTAAAAGATCACTTGATACCCTACATCTCTCATCTTGACTCATCTAAGAAGATGTACGATGCCCTAACTAACCTCTTCTCAGTTAGAAACATTGGACAAGTAATGAGTCTGAAGAATGAGCTCCGTGACATGAAAATGAATGATGATGATAGCATAACATCATACCTTGTGAGAATCTCTCAGTTAAGAGATCAACTACAAGCTATTGAAGAAATCATTTCAGAGCAGGAACTAGTAAATATAGTACTCAATGGTCTTCCTAAGACATGGGATGCATTTGCTGCAAGCATGAACACAAGAAAGGATTATCCCACATTTGAAGAACTTTGGACTTGTTGTGCACAAGAAGAATCAAGGATTAATGCAAAAGAGAAACCCCAAAAGAAATACGATGATCAAGCTTTCACAGCAAGGTTCAAGAATTTCAGTAATAAGAAGAAGGTTGGCTCAAGGAAGAAACCAAATCAAGAAAATGATATGTCAAAGATACAATGCTTCAACTGTCGAAAATATGGTCACTACAGGAACCATTGTCCTGAGTTAAAGAAAAGGAAGGAAACAGACGAAGCAACAGTTACCCAAGAAAAGGAACCCTCAAAGAAAGTCAAGCAGGATAAAACAGACTTCTTCTTCTAAGACAAGGTAACAATATTCTTCATAATTCTTGTACATATCATGTTTACATAGTTTCTGTACATATCTTGCATATCTATTTCTTAGAAGATAAGATGTTCAAAGAGAAACAATAACTATGGAAGAATAACAAGATAAGGATTGTTATCACGATGACTACAAGTCAAGCAATACACATGAAAAGATGAAGTACATTGACAATCCTTGGTAACAATTCCTGTGGAAGCTATTAACATAAGTAACATCTGCAAGATAAGCCGAAATCAGAATCAAACTTGAAGAAACTTGGAAGAAGTAAAAACAAAAAAAGTCAGCAATCAAAAAGGAAATTAGAAAAAGACTTGTGACACTTTACAGAAGGCAATAAGGATGCAGACGAAAGCGTGGACTCTCTTAGATGGAGGGAGCCAATTATATAATTCCAAAAGAAGAGCATGCATTCATGCATGAAGAAAGGATTAGGAGGGAGTTAATCCTAAATAATATGATCCATTGAGGATTATGAAGTATCTATCCATGTTCCCATTGATGGTAGCAGCCATGAAAAGCAGCATGTGTGCAATTTGACTTTAGAAGAAGTCTTCTTCGAAAAGAAGCCTTAAAGTATTCCTGGTTGTCCATCCACATCCATGATCCTATGATGAAAGGAAGAAGTTGGAATCTTCGGGGCATGGAAACTATAGAAAACTCCATAGACCCAAGAGCTAAAGAGAAACATGAGGAAGAACATGAAGATTCCAAGAGAGAAAGAAAATCCAGAACAACCAGTCATTATATCGAGAATCACAAGATTGTCAGCTTAGTTTGAACCCACTAGAAGTAATCAAGCAGAAGAAATAGAAGTTGTGATGAAGAACAGTGTATGAAAGACTTATGAATGGAAGCATTGTGAGATTCAGAATGAAAGGTTCTCCCAGATGGAGGGAGAAGACTATGATGATAGCTTGTTCTAGTAACCAGATGTACCTCTACCTGAGCTATTATATCTTCTGCAATATCCATGGGTTGGAGTTTACATCAGATGAATTTAAGGACTGTTCTCCTCAACAGAGTAATTAAACAAGAAGCGTATGTAGAGAAACCTCAAGGTTTTGAGGTATACCAGAAAGAGACCCCTGTATGCAGAAGGTGTTAATGTTTAAGCCATTATTATAGTTCTTTGCATTTCAATAGATAACAATAGCATAACACAAGATCACTAAGAAATACACAATCACAAGAGACACAACATTTATCGTGGGAAACCCTCTAGGGGAAGAAAACCCAGCAAAACTTCCTTATTATAGATAGCCAATACAATGCCAAGAGATAACTCAAGCTAATACAAAAGATCCTCTCCCAAAGATGCACCACTCTCTCTCCTTCTTCTCTAACTGCAAATCTGAAACTTGTCTCTCAATGAGCAAGTGAGGTGTGTGTCTAAGTGAGGCGCTAGCCTCCTTATATATACAAATCTGGCACGTGTGAAGTGTCTCTTCACTGGCAGGGCCGACTTCTCAAACTAGGTGGTTATAACCACCTTTATTATATTTCAGGGCCTCTTTAATATATTCTGGGGCCGAATTTTCTTTCTGCCTATTACAATTACATTATGACCAATCCGCAAAAGGGGATTTGGTCCTTTTACAATAACCGACATGATCAATCCACAATGGGAATTGATCCAATGAATAATATATCAAATAATAATAATAATACACTTTGCAGTTACATTATTTCAACACTCCCCCTTAACAAGAAGGGTATTCTTCAACAACATCAGGAAAGAGAGAGAGGACAACATCATCAACAACATCAAGTGGGTGAGAGGACAACATCATCAATATCATCTTGGAACACTGACTGACGTATCTATAAATCATCGGATGTTTTCTTCATCGGCAGCATCATCATTCTCAAAGGAATGCAATCATCATCTGCATCAATATGTATTAGTATAAAACTGATACATCATCATCATCACAGCACGAGGCTGGCTCATCATCATAATACTGGACTGGCTTTACGTCACAACTGTAAGGCTGAAAGAAAGAAGCTCGTCCTGCTTTACGTCACAGCAATTAGGCTGGAAGCAGGATACTAGACTGGCTTTACGTCATAGCTGTCAAACGAGAAGCTCAGTGCTAGTCTCATCTCATCGTCTTGTTTTACGTCACAACCATCAAGTTGGAAGCAAGATACTAGAGTGGCTTTACGTCATAGTTGTCAAGCCAAAAGCACAGTACTAGTCTCATCTCATCGTCTTGCTTTACGTCACAACCATCAGGTTGGAAGCAAGATACTAGACTGGCTCTACATCACAGTTGTCAAGTCGGAAGCACAGTACTAGTCTCATCACATCTTTTTGCTTTACGTCACAGCAATAAAGCTGGAAGCAAGATACGCGTCCTGTTTTACGTCACAGCAATCAAGCTGGAAGCAGGATACTAGATTGGCTTTATGTCGCAGTTGTCAAGCCGGAAGCACAGTTCTAGTCTCATCACATCTTCTTGCTTTACGTCACAGCAATGAAGCTGGAAGCAGGAGATGTCTCATCACAGCAACTACTCCCCCTTTCGAGGAAGGTCCTTTCGGACTATACCAATCTTATCTCGAAAGTGCTCAAACTTTACACGAGATAGAGGCTTGGTCAACACATCAACAACCTTTTCATCCATGCTAATGTACTGGAGCTTTAAGGCTCCTCTCTGCACCATGTCACGGATGTAATGATATCGGATCTTTATGTGCTTCGACCTGTCGTGGAATACAAGATTCTCTGTCATCTTTATGCAGCTCTAGTTGTCACATAGGATCGTGGTTGCTTCCATCTCTAGGTCAAATAGACCGGTCAACAACTTTCGAAGCCATATAGCTTCGCAGCTGGCAAAACATGCAGCAATGTATTCTTCTTTCGCTGTGCTGAGAGCAATGCTGGATTGCTTCATACTCTGCCACGAGATCATGGCTGATCCCAAACTGAAACAACATCCTGAAGTGCTTTTCCTGTCAGAAACACTTCCTGCCCAATCTGCATTAGTATATCCACTCAATGTGAAATCATGATCTCCATCATAGCTAAGACCACAATCTATTGTACCCTTAAGGTACCTCATCACATGTTTTGCAGCCATTAGGTGAACATGTCTGGATTCTACCAGAAACTGACTCAAGGTGTTCACGGAAAAACAAACGTCTGGTCTGGTGTTCGTCAGGTACATCAGCGATCCAATAATCTGTTTCTACAACGTGGCATCAATCAATTTTGACGAAGTGTTGACCAGCAGCTTCAGCTTTGCTTCCATGGGTGTATACATGGACTTGCATTCCAACATGTCGAATCTCTTCAGGATTTCAACTGCATACTTCCCTTGCTTAAGGAAGATGCTCTCTGGACTCTTCCATACCTCAAGACCTAGGAAATAATGCATTAGGCCAAGGTCTTTCATCTCAAACTTTGAGGCGAGTCTCTTCTTACATTCAGTGATGAGCTTTTCTTCTCCAGTTAAGAATAAGCCATCCACATACAGTAATAGTATTACTGGCTCATCGTTCATAACCTTAAAGTAGAGGTTAGAATCTGCTTTACTCTTGGTAAATCCCAAGCTCGGCAGAAAGCTGTCTATTCGGCCATACCAAGCTCTAGGAGCTTGCTTCAATCCATACAATGCTTTCTTCAACCTTCAGACATGAAACATCTTGTCTTCAACTTCAAATCCTTGAGGTTGCTCTATATACACTTCCTCTTCGATGACACCATTTAGGAAAGTTGTTTTTACGTCCATCTGGTGCAGCTTCCACTTCATCTTAGCCGCAAGGGCTATGATGGTTCTGATCGAAGTGTATCTGACCACAGGAGCGAATGTCTCTTCATAGTCAATGTCTTCTTTTTGAGAAAATCCACGAGCTACAAATCTTGCTTTATACTTCTCAATACTTCCATCAACAACACGTTTTATTTTGAAGAGCCATTTGGAGGACACCACATCTTTACTCTTCGATCTGGGAACTATTTCCCATACTTCGTTCTTTATTATGTATTGGTATTCCTATGTCATGGCATCTGCCCATTCTTTCCTCTGAATGGCTTCTTCAAAGCAGGTAGCCTCCTCCTCTAGGAGGTCACACATCAAAGTCGTATAACTAGAGAATGGCTTTGGTCTTTTCACCTGTCTCGTAGTTCCTTCGGGAACACCATACTTCTCTCCATCTTGAATAAGCTCTCTAGCCCAAGCTGGCTTTCTTTTATGGAGGATCGTCATCTGAGGAGGTTCTTGAACTTCTAATATATCATGGTCTTGTAGAATTTCCTCATCAGGGGAAGTTACGACTTCCTTCACTAGTTTTGCAGCTCTAGGAACCTCCCTCACTGCAGTTTTGGGATTACGAGTTCCTCTTCATATATTTCTTCAAGCTGGCATCTTCTTGATTTCTTGAGCACTGCATCTTCATCAAAGGTCACATCCCTACTGATCTCAATGTGATGGTGACCTGGTATATAGATTCTGAAGGCCTTGGAGACCTCACAGTATCCCACAAATATTCCCTTCTTTCCTAAAGGTTCCAGCTTGTTTCTCTTCTCTTTCGGTATAAGAATAAATACTGGGCAGCCAAATATTTTGAGATGGCTTACCTCTGGCTTCTTTCCGGTGAACATCTCTTCCAGGGTCTTGAGCCCAAGTGCACTATGGAACAATCGGTTCTGCACATATACAGCTACCATTGCTGCTTCTGCCCATAAGCACATAGGAAGATCTTGATCATGGACCATAGTCTTCACAGCTTCCATTATCATTCTGCGCTTTCGTTCAACTACACCGTTTTGTTGGGGATTATAGGGAGTAGTGAGTTCCCTCTTGATCCCAACATTTTTGCAGAAGTTCACACTCTTTTGAGGTATATTCTCCTCCATTATCTGACCTAAGTGTCTTAATCTTTCTTTCAGAAAGATTCTCTATCAAGGCTTTGAATTCCTTGAACTTGTTGAACACGTCATCTTTAGATTTCAAAAAATATACCCAGGTCTTACGAGCATAATCATCAATAAATGATACATAATATACATACCCACTAATGGAGGACGATGGAATTGGGCCACATACATCTGAATGAATGAGCTCTAGGACTCCTTCTGCTTTGTTGTCTCTCTTTGGAAAAGGGTTCTTTATGTTCTTCCCTTGTGCACATCCATTGCATACGCCTTCATGGTCAATCTTGAGTTCTGGTAAACCTGTGACCGCTTTGCATATGTATGGTAGTGCCTTGTAGTTGATGTGCGCTAATCTTCTATTCCAAAGTTCACATGAGTTTTCAATGGCGTGGGTCATGGCAGCCTCCAAGTGACCCTTTAGTTTATACAAGCCATTTTCTTCACTTCCAATGATGATTGCTTCATTTAAGGTCTCTCCTTTAGCCCACATAAGAACTTCTCCATCTATAAAGGCAACTCTGAAGCCTTTATTTTCTAAAGCTGAAATGGAGAGTAGGTTCTTAGTCAAACCTGGTACATATAGTACGACTTTTATTTTTAGTGAAGTCCCTGAATTCAGTTTGTGGTTTGATTCTCCCACTCCCTTGATGGGATATTGGTAATCATCTCCAAGTGTCACTTTCTGAGAAAACTTATTTTCTAAGATACAAGAGAGAATGTCTCTTTGTCCCGTCTTGTGCTTGGATGCACCACTATCAATGAGCCAAGTGTCCTCTCTGGGTGTTACAGATCCTGAGAGGGCCGAGATTAAGACATGGTCTTTGATCTGCTCTCTTATCATCTTTGTGGGTGGCTCTTCATCTTCGACTAAATGGGCATGGTGCCTTTTATGTTTTCTCTTGTATTCTTCTCGTCTGGCTGGACAGAATTTCGCAATGTGTCCCATCTTGTCACAATGATAGCATTGTACAGATGAGTAATCTCTTTCCCTACGATGTCCTTTCTTCTGAAATCTCCTTGGATGAGATTTTTTATTATTGAATTTGTTTGGCGGTTGAGGCTCTTTATGAGTCTCCTTTTGGAAGTAGGGTTTCTTCCTTCCTCTTTTCGTGTGAGTAGCTAGGGCTTGATCATCATCTCTTGCTAGTAGCGCTTCACGGTTAGCTACTCTTGTTTCTTCTTGGATGCATTCTATTAATATTATGGTAGCTTCGGGAGGTATGAACCTCTATTGTGACCTATGACGAGATTAGAATATTCTAGAAGGAAGTAAAGAATTAAAGGAAACCCTAGACAAGTTGTCGGCTACAGAAATATAATTAATATGAATTAATTAGTACCCAGGAGGAGAAGTCGGCCCCAGTAAAGCCTGCCAGACTACTATAAATACAGGGCGTCAGTTCTCATTATTCACATCTCAACAGTTGCAGAGAGAACTAGATCTGCGCAAGTGCAGTGGCAGTTTGTGCGCAAGTCTCTAGGAAAGTGTGCACCAGCTTTTGGGTGGGAATATCTAATCAGCTTGGTTTCTATTCTTGCTTGGTGCATTAGCCTCTCTTGGCTATTGGATTGCTACCAGGATTCTCTTCTCCGTCAAGGTCAAGGTGCTCGGAGGGTGGCTTCGGCCTATGGTTGGGTGACAAAGGTATTGTCAATGGTAAAACAAACACAATCTTCTATATTCTAACAGGTTATGGGCCCACAACCTCCTTCATTCAGTCTAAACACTGGAAGGAAGCATAGCCGCTAGAGTATTGAGCTCGCTGAGGAACTGCCGCTAGGGTTACTAGCAGGAGCAGCTTCCAAAAACACTACAGCTAGGGTTACTAGCAGAAGCAGTTGCAGAAACCCTAAACCTCAGATCCGGCACCTTGCGATGGAGCATCTCGCTCAAAAAGAAGATATTCAGATGCGCCCTAACTCAGCACACCTCTTGGCTCTCTTAGAAGACAGAAATGACAAAGTTGAAGTTTTGGATCAAGGCATGACCAATTACCAGTTAACCGAAGACATGTGAAACAATCAGTCTTTTACACTACTCAGCACTTACCGGAACGATTGAAGATGACATGTGGATAATCGATAGTGGAGCTTCTAGGCACATGACGGGAGATCAAGCCAGATTCTCAAATCTAAATGAGAAGAAGACATCGTACAAAGTGGAGCTTGGAGACAAAAGCATTTACCCTGTCGAAGGATTTGGACAAGCCTCCGTCAAGTTGAAATCAGGTAACCATGTTCACTTAAGTAATGTTTTATATGTACCTGATTTAGAAAAGAATCTTGTATCAATATCGTGTCTAGAAGACAAAGGAAATAGAATAGCCTTGGTAGATGGAAAGGTGTTATCATGGCATAAGAACTCCAGCATAGAGAATGCTAGGGTTATTGGAAGTCGTGAAGGAAATCTGTATAGACTACTAGAACAAAATGAAGAAGCTCTCGTACATGACGAAGTAAACCCTAATGAGCTTTGGCATAGAAGGTATGCTCATATCAATTATCAAGCATTACCTTTTCTCAGAAGAATGGTTGAAGGAATACCAGAATTGAAATCTACACATGAAGGAATCTGCAAGGGATGTGCCCTTGGGAAGAATATCAAGAAACCATTCCCAAGCAACAACAACAGATCTAAGGAGATCCTAGATCTAATACACTCAGATGTTTGTCGTCCAATGCCAGTCAGATCTCTAGGAGGATCTCTTTACTACGTAATCTTCATAGATGACTATTCAAGAAAGACGTGGCTATACCTACTAAAGACAAAAGACGAAGTATTCAGCAAGTTCCAAGAATTCAAAGCAGAAATAGAAAACCTCACGAACAAGAAAATCAAGAAATTAAGAACAGATAATGGAGGAGAATACACCTCGAAAGAGTTCGTTGCATTCTGCAAATCAGCAGGGATTAGGAGGGAGCTAATTGTTCCTCATAATCCTCAACAAAATGGTGTAGCAGAAAGAAAGAACGGATCTATCGAAGAAACCATAAAAGCTTTATTGAACGATCAAGGTCTATCCATGTTTCTATGGGGAGAAGCAGCAATGACGGTAACATATGTACAGAACAGAAGCCCTCATTGTATATTGAAGGGCATGACACCAGAAGAAGCCTTCTCAGGTAAGAAACCTAACGTGGGAAACCTAAGAATATTTGGATATCCAATTTACTCTCATATTCCCAAAGACAAAAGGAATAAACTAGAACCCTCAGGAAAGAAGGGGATATTCGTGGGATATAGTGATTCATCCAAAGCCTATAGAATATATATTCCAGAACAACACAAGATCGAAGTTAGCAGAG
>ML784359.1:0-10738 GCA_009831015.1 Picea engelmannii
TCAAGGTTAAGGTGCTCGGATGGTGGCTTCAGCCTATGGTTGGGTGACAATAGTGATATTGTCTATGGTAAAATGATCACATCCATTATATTCTAACAATATGTACATTTGTGTGGCAAAAGAAAGTAGTGTATCTTGTAGGCTCTGTAGCCTATACTAATGCTATCTCTGATGTTATCTCTTCATACTGCTCATATCGTAAGTGTTTCATGGTAGCTTAGTCCCTGTCAAGCTATGATTTTGGCTTTTTTAATCTAAACCATATAAAATACAATACTAAATCATTCATGCAATTACTCTTATGTAAATACATTATGAATTGTGTTCAAATCATCAGCCCTAGTTTTGGTTTAAAGGCTAAAGGTTCGACCTTGAGCTCTTATTTCCTTATGGATACTACTTCCTATGAGGCCTCGCTATCAATGCTTCTCCTGTTGTTGAAATGTAAACTGATTATGGCTCAAATGGAACTAGAATTGGAATTTCCTTAAGGCAATCTACTTAGGAAAATGCACCTACATCTGTCTCTTCTCATTATCTCGATGCTACTATTGAACAAAATAAACTGCATTTGGATCTACCTTTACTCATGCATCAATAGGATTTAGTTCCTCCACCCCTTACCCTATATACTAGTAAATTGAGGGAGGGAATGATGTTTCTATCATTTTATTTGGCTATGACACCCTTGTGATGCTTCTTTATATTGATCTACTACATGTCGACGATGATGCTTTTTTATATTGATCTACTACATGCTAGTGATATTGGTGCTTCTTTGAATTAGTAAATTATATCTTGAACAAACTAGAGGTTTTTTGGATCCTTTGAATAATAGTAGGGAGCACAAATAAAGTTATTCAGTCTATAAAGAAGAAGCCTTTGTACCCATGCAAATGAGCAGAGTAACCAAGGTCAATGTTCAAGAGAGAATTAATAAACAGAGCCTACACATGTGCCCCAAGAAACAATGCATGTGGCATCAAAGGCAGAGATTAAACCATGTTATATAAGCAGTCGATGTCAAAGGTCACAAATTACCGCCGAATATCCTCCAAAGTTGAGGTTTAAGCTCAATTCAACTCCAAAATTTCAAAAGTCCAAAATATCAGCTTGGACTATGCAATCTCAACAATTGATATCTGTCACTCTATCAATTTTTTCAAATCTTTGACCAATTTATGAGAAAAACTAAAAAAATGCAACATATACTTTAGACTTGTTCTAGTTCTAGCAGTTGTTGGCAACATGAGAAGTAGTAAGGATTCATGAATGATCCATGTAGGAAATCCTAGAAGCTAGTCTTTCATTACCATAACAGGTTGTTTTATACTATACCATCATGCCAAACCCTTTCAAACCACTCGATTCCATTAGTAAATTTTTCCTCTTTTGGTTATGAAACCCTAAAACATAAGACACACCCCCACTTGTTTTGGGGAAATCATACTAATTCGATGGTAATTGACTAAAACACTTATAAATGGGTCTAGAGATATTGTTGTTGAGCTTGAGGATGCACAACAACCTAGAGGACACATAAATGGTTTTTCTTCCTTTGAGAGAATGCGTGATTGGGTTCAGGTCCTACTGAAACATGTCGTTTGATTTTCGTTAGAACCGCAGCAAGGGGATTCTTTAGATGGACAGGGGTTTTTTTGAATGGGTAAGATGTTGTGAGAAATGTAATGCAATTTTTTAAAAAAACCCTAACAATACAAGAGCCAAAACACTGGAAAAGATGGCCTACATGCAAGGAGGCAAGGGAAATTTTTATGACAATAAAAAACGATCCAAAACAAGCTTCAAGTACATTCAAATGGTCTCTTTACTCACCTTAGCAATGATTTTGAAAACACAAGCAGAGGTAGATCCTATAGGCAGGATGAGCCTCATTAAAAAACACAAATATGGCACTAATGTTCAAAATTTGACAGGACAGGAATCAAACCCAAGTCTTTCTCCTGGCCGGTGGGCTATTCTACCACTCTGTTATGTGCCCCCCTTTAAATATGAAGGTTTTGATAGGTTTGGATTTCTATCCTAAACCCTAGCCTCCCCCCTTAAAGACAAACTTTGGGTTAGGTCTTCTACACAGTGCAAAACAACCTCAACCCAAATTCTAATAACATGTTGAATATCACTGAAATTAAGTTATATGCCCTATTTCTGATATGCACTCTAAGGGTTTATATATCAAGATGTGGATTTCCATCTCCAAATATAAAATGGGTGACCAATGAGTTACCATGAACTATATTTTAACAAGAAAAATTTGAAGAACAAAGTGAATAAGACCTTACTGCATGTGACATTCTTTGCATTTCAATGAGAAAATAGAAAATAAATGAATCAATATAATATGACTCACCTCCAAGGTAGAGTAAAATAGATCCATGCCACCAATTATGTTGAGCCCTGTAAGATATGCATTTTTCCCTTGGACATCACAATGGATCTCAGTAACTCCATGATCCATAATGTAGAGATGGATAAAATTCAACACAATGCTTTGAACATACCGACCCTCAACAACTAGTTGTGCTGCAACAGGCAAAGAAGAAACCCAAGATGGAAATATGGGCAACATTGGACTTGTAAAAGCAAGCACAATGGACATGTACACAAAATGTATTTGAAAGAATCTGGAAAAAAAAACCATGTCACTACCGCCTGAAACAAAGCAACTTTCGCAGTAGCCAACATCACACTACTCAAGGCACAATCGAGAAATTTTTCCCATAGACCCCTCGTTTTATTAGAAATGGGAAACATATCAAACACATGATCTATCACTCCACCAGATTCTATTGTAATAAGACAATACATAAGACAAAATAACACCATAGACTGAGAGAAAAAGTTAAAAACCCCAGTTGTGCCAAATGCAACTGAAACCCTGATAGACAACACTAGATTCGTGCTTCTAGTTAAAACCGTGGTGCTTCTCGCGTAAACCCTTTTCACAACATCCAAGATATGAACTACAAACCCCTCGGCCTTCGGCATTAAAACCTCGATTGAAAGCGCCAAATCCCCGAAGATTCCCTCTAATTCTGTATAAATCGCTTGAAAATCCCTATTATGTGCCTTGACCTGGACGTTATGGAGCTTCTGCATGATGGGATGAGGCGGTATCACCAACAACGAAGAGGTTGAAGTCTCGTTGGGCTTAGATTTCATCACATAATTATTGAAAGACTGTGCCAATTCAATCATATTGTATTTTTGAGCAATCACATCGACTTGTTGTGAAATTGTCTCGTAAAATTTAACCGTATAAGTGTCCATCAATTATGTGATGTTGTTATAATTAATCCATTGTTTAAACCCCAACCCCTCTACATAATTACTCTTCTGAACATGGACTTTGATGGACATGACCGTGTCTCTGCTTTCCATCCCTATTTTATATGAAAAAGAACATAATTTCGGCCACGGATCCTATGATCATCATCATAATCATCCCAAGGGATATCACCATATGTTGGCGCTTGAGCATGCACTGGGTCAGGCCTCGGCTAACTCAGCTCCAAATGGGAAATTGTGAATCATCATCTACCATTCGTTGGCAGGCCATTGAAATCGTCGCAAGTGTTGAGGCCACATACATTTTCCCACCAGGGGTCGAGTCTTGCAAGTGCACGGTCCATCCTTCGACATACATAATGAAACTCCCAAATAAAAATACCACCCACATGGCCACCCCCATGCACTCGTATGTCAGCATGAACAATGCAAAGGAAACCAACCTAGTTTCTAAAACTCGACCTGTCGATTCTTGTTCTTGTTTTATTCTGATCTCTGACCCTTAAAATTATTTCTCTTTCTGACAACCCAATGGCCACCTTCAAATCATTAAAGGTCCTCGCCATTGTGTCAAAGACGGCCATGGGGAGCACCAGGATGGTCTCCAGAAGGTTGATTTTTAACAACTAACTCCAAAACTCCACCAATGACCAATGGGCCTATATCTTCCATAGCGGCATGGAACACATAACCACCCATTGAATTGGCATCCAATATTCTTCGAACAACTTGCCCACACCGAACAGAGTGTCTAATGACAGAATGATCCCCCCATTCACCAGTGCGATATACAAAGCTAGACGGAGCTTTGGGCTCCTTGCTATCTGTGACGACCCGTACTCGCTCTCGCCTTCTCCTTCATTTTTCTTCCGGGAGTCTTTTTTCTCTACGAGATTTGAATTGTTGACGTCCTGAACAGAGAAATTTTATGTGTTTTCTATGTTGATATGCATGACTCTGTCGAACATGTCTTTCCATGCTAGGGAGTTTGAGCTCGTCATTTTTCCGTGTGTCATGATTGCTTTTCCCCCACCATTTCCATCACTATCGAAGTTGTTGTGATCGACCTCTGTGAGGCTCTAGGATGTTTCGAATTGCAGATTTGTGGAGATATTTCCATGTTCATTCCCATCACAAAATTATCTTTCGGAAAGACTTTGGATCTTGCGGATTGTTGTTGGTTTGGTTAATATATCGATTGTGTTTGATTGTGGAAAGTTGGTGCTTTGCATTTTTTGTTATTATGACTAGGATTATAATGTAGAGATATAATTAACTTAATCATTTCTTGTGAGGAAATTGAGGTCTTTGATGGGTGTGGTGGTCATCAGTGATCAAATTTGAAGGGCGGGGCCTAATTTCATTGAGAAGGGTATGTATCCATGCTACCCTTCCAAGATTAAAAGTTAAAAAAAAAAAATGACATTTCAATTGACAAAAATAAATTAAGTACACACTTCATAAAAAAAATTGTTAAACAAATTATTACTATTCCAATCAATAATTTAGCTAACTGAGTTGTTAAAATGCAAAAAAAAAGAGGAAAAAAAAAAGAATTGAACTGATGAAAGCCAAACTCATATGGGATGACTCTCAAGCATAAATGAAACATAAAGTGACTAAAACTTCTAGGTGGTGGGCAACAAATAATCTGTATTTGTTATTGTTTTATTTGCCAAAATGCTCACCTCTTATTTACTATAATTTCATGCCATAACTAAAAGGTACTTGAAGGAGAACTACTTTCTAGTCTCTTATCTCCTCATAAAGGAGAATTGTGGGAGACGTGAAAGGGGAGAAGAGAACAAGTATGCTAGAACTTTGTTGAAAATTTGCACAATGCATTATATTATCCTTCTTAGCAAACCTTAAAAACCCGGCAAACATTGTAACAGTTGGATGGATTACAAAAAGGTTCATGTGCTTGAGTAAAACAGTCTACGAGGTATATTTTTTCCTCTATTTTATTTTTGGTGTTAGTTTTGTAATCGCTGAAATTCTATCCTTTCAACCAAATATTAACATAGATTACACAAAGAAATTTCTCAAGATTTCAACCAAAGGTTAACATAGATTACACAAATCACAGTGTATTTTTCTTATTTCAAACTTGAAACAATAAAAAATGCAAACCTATACTACCCTTTCTTCCAGTTGGACTTCAATGCTCTTTTGGGCCTCTTGGATGTTGGTTCCTCTTCAGGAAGTTCTGCACTATCTGATTCATGCCCTTCAAATGGATGATCATATACTTCATTTTCAGAGTTGCATGGTTGATTAGAGCATTGAGGAATACCAAATGCATCAGTTATTGAACGTTGTTTTTTATCCTTTTTAGGACGACCCAGACTTGACATTTTTCAATAATTTATACCTATACACAATAAAAAAAATAGGGAATATAAAAATACAAATTAAATGGGAATAAAATCATTTGTATGTCTCTTTAAAATGAGTAACATTAATCAAAACCTGTTTTTCTTTAACTGTCAAAATTGACCCACCAAAACTCAATACTACAATTGAAACTACATATATCAGATTTTCAGCGAACAAAAAATCTGAACAATTCAGATTTTTAGTAGCAGTGACTCTTGGCTCTTAAAGGACACTTCATACAATAGTATCTTAGGAGCCATGGATATATAGATAGTTATATTTATCTTCTATATTCTATTTTTATTTGACATATGTCTATGTTAATTATGTTATAATTGCCATTTTTTAGTAACAAAATGGCTTATCGGTGTGGATCTTGAAATGTTTATAATGTCAATAAGTAGTCTAGGAGTTTCGTGCAACAAATATCTTCTTGTCCCTTTTTGTGGAGATATTGTTGTCCCTTCTTTTGAAGATCTTGCTATCCCTTTTTGTGGAGATCTTGTTGTCTCTTCTTTTGAAGATCTTGTGGTCCCTTTTTGTGGAGATCTTGTTGTCCCTTCTTTTGAAGATCTTGTTTTTCCTTTTTGTGGAGATCTTGATGTCCCTTCTTGTGGAGATCTTGTTGTCCCTTTTTGTGGAGATCTTGTTGTCCCTTCTTTTGAAGATCTCGTTGTCCATTTTTGTGGAGATCTTGTTGTCTCTTCTTTTGAACATCTTGTTGTCCCTTCTTTTGAATATCTTGATGTCCCCTTTTGTGGAGATTTGGTTGTCCCTTCTTTTGAAGATCTTGTTGTCCCTTTTTGTGGATATCTTGTTGTCTCTTCTTTTGAAGATCTTGTTGTCCCTTCTTTTGAATATATTGTTGTCCCTTTTTGTGGATATCTTGTTGTCCCTTCTTTTGAATATATTGTTGTCCCTTTTTGTGGATATCTTATTGTCCCTTTTGTGGAGATCTTGTTGTCCCTTTTTTTGAATATCTTGTTGTCCATTTTTGTGGAGATATTGTTGTCCCTTCTTTTGAAGATCTTGTTGTCCCTTTTTGTGGAGATCTTGATGTCCCTTCTTTTGAAGATCTTGTTGTCCCTTTTTGTGGACATCTTGTTGTCTCTTATTTTGAAGATCTTGTTGTCCCTTTTTGTGGATATCTTTCTGTCCCTTCTTTTGAAGATCTTGTTGTCCCATTTTGTGGAGATCTTGTTGTCCCTTCTTTATAAGATCTTGTTGTCCCTTTTTGTGGAGATCTTGTTGTCCCTTTTTGTGCAGATCTTGCTGTCCCTTTTTGTGGAGATATTGTTGTCCCTTTTGTGGTGTTCTTGATGTCCCTTCTTTTGGGGCACCTGCTATTGTTTTCTCATCTATGGCCAATACCTTGTTGTCCCTTCTTGTGGGGTACTTGTTGCAGTTGTCTTGTGCAAGATACCAGATATATAAAATATGCAGAACAAAAATAAAATGCTAGAAATGGAAGTATAACAGTAAAATATCCAACATAATCTTCACAATACACAGAAATGATATACGAAATAGCGATAGAAATAACACTTTGATTCAGAAAACAATGTTCACAGGCCTCTTCGAGGGGGCAACCTCCAATCGAGCAGCGCTCTATTACAATAATCTCCAAGCTAGGGTTCTCATACCCTCGACTCTTATTTATACTAAATATGTCTATTAAGAGAAGCATCCAGAGGAAGATCCTTCTAGAAGTGGAAGCTTCTATTAGGTCTTCTTACATCTGCCTTATTCTATTTTATTGAAAGGCCTTATTAATATTGATCTTTATTACATCTGAATACATTGATCTACCTATGTGTGGGTTAGGACCTTAACATGTCCGCCCCCTTAAAAGCAGCCTTGTCCTCAAGGCTTGAGATGTGGAAACTGCTGCAGAATGGTAGATGGTTCCCAGGTGGCATCTGCTGGAGTCATATATTTCCACTGTACTAGCACTTCCTTGATGGTTCTCTGACGCAGGCGACGCTCACGCTAGTCCAAAACTGCTTCTGGATGTAGCCAAATGGATCCTTCTTCAGCTAACTCTAGAAGGTTGGTTTGAATTTGGCACCTGGTTCCAATCACCTTCTTCAAGCATAAAACATGAAAAACAGGATGCAGCTTCGACTGACTGGGCAGAGCTAACTGATATGCGACTTGTCCCACATGCTTGAGAACTGTGTAAGGGCCATAAAATTTGGGTGCTAGCTTCTGACAATGCTCGGCCTTGAGGGAAGTTTGCTTATATGGTTGCAGTCTCAGAAACACCTGATCCCCTTCTGCAAATTGTCGTTCAGAGCGACCTTGATCTGCTTGTTGCTTCATTCATTTCTATGCCATGACCAAGTTCTCTTTAAGGGTATGAAGGATATCCTCTCAAACTGTAAGTGCTTGGTCAACCGCCTGGACCTTCGAGGTACCCGGTAAGTATGAGAGAACTGAAGGTGGCTTCTGTCCATATACTGCTTCAAAAGGAGTCATGCGAGTGGTTGTATGGTATGTAGTGTTGTACCACCATTCAGCGAGGGGTAACCATTGAGCCCACTGGTGTTGTTTTTTAGAGGCAAAGCACCTCAGATATGTTTCCAAACACTTGTTGACAACTTCCGTTTGACCATCCATTTGGGGATGATAAGCTGAGTTGTGATGCAATTGTGTGCCTTGTAGCTTAAACAACTCTTGCCAAAAATTGCTTGTGAAAGTTGGGTCTCGATTGGAAGCAATAGAGTGCGGCATGCCATGAAGCTTGAAGACCTGGTCCATGAAAATTTGAGCCACTGTGGATGTAGAAAATGGGTGGGCAAGAGCGCAAAAATGAGCATACTTGGAAAGGCGATCCACCACCACCATTATGACTGATTTATTCCCTGATTTAGGTAAGCCTGTAATAAAGTCCATAGAGATATCCTTCTAAATAGCAGGGGGAATCGGAAGCGGTTAGAGGGTGCCTGGAGATTTGACTGTTTCTCCCTTGTTGCGTTGACACACCTCACATTCAGTGACAAACTTATGGATGTCCTGTTTCATACCCTCCCAGAAAAAAGAACGTTTGACTTGGTCATATGTTTTGGTGAACCCTGAGTGCCCCGCTGTGGGTGTAGCATGAAGCTCACAAAGCACCGTGGATTTGAGCTTGGATTGTTTACTTAAATACAAGCGGCCTTTGTATCTAAGCTCATCCTGGAGCCAGGAGTACCCTAGGGGATCCGGAGCCTTGTTCTGCAGTTGCTGGATTAGATGTGAACTTTTGGGATCTTGAAGCCATTCCTGGCGCATAGCTTGGAGCTAATCGGGTACAATGAAGGAAAGAGAAAAAGGGATCCTTCGTCTTCATGTTTCCGAGACAGTGCATCCGCCACGACATTGTCTTTTCCCTTCTTGTAAATGATCTCATAATCATATCCAAAGAGCTTGGTCACCCATTTTTGTTGTTCCTGGGAGGAAATGCGTTGTTCCAGAAAGTACTTGAGGCTTTGATGGTCAGTCTTAATTTGGAAGCGTTGCCCCAAGAGATACGGATGCCACAACTCAACGGCATGTAGAATCTCCAACATTTCTTTTTCATAAATGGGTTTGCCCATATTCTTTTCAGACAGTTGCTTGCTAGTCAAGGCCAAAGGTTGACCCTCTTGCATAAGGACAATGCCAATTCCTTTCCCTGAGGCGTCACATTCCAAGAAAAAGGTCTTTGTGAAGTCGGGAAGGGCCAGAACCGGAGTGGTGCACATGGTTGTCTTCAAGGTTTGAAAAGCTTGAGCAGCTACTGGAGTCCAAGTGAAAGAGTTCTTTTTGAGGAGAACCATGAGAGGTGCTACAATCTTTCTGTAGTTCTTAACGAACTTGCGATAATACCTTGTGAGGCCCAAAAATCCACACAAGATTTTGAGAGTCTTTGGGTGTGGCCAGTCTTTCATAGCTTCAATCTTTTTCGGGTCCACCCTGACACCATCCTTTCCCATCAGATGACCCAAGTATTATACTTCTGAGGTACCAAAAGCACATTTGGACTGTTTCAGGAAAAGTTGGTGCTGAGAGAGTAGGCAGAGAACTTGATCCACATGAGTAAGATGGTCTATCCAGGTTTTGCTATAGATGAGGATATCATCAAAGAAAACTATGACAAAATGACGGAAAAAAGGGCGAAAGACATGGTTCATGAGGCTCTGGAAGGTGGAGGGGGTGTTACACAAACCAAAGGGCATGACCAAAAACTCATAGTGGCCCTCATGAGTGCGAAAGGCGATCTTGGGAATGTCGACCTCTTTCATACATATCTGGTGATATCCTGAGTGAAGATCAAGTTTGGTAAAGAATTGGGCGCCACTCAATTCATCCAGGAGGTCATCAATGATAGGAATGGGAAATTTGTCTTTGATGGTTAGTTTATTGAGAGCACGGAAGTCAGTACACATTCTCCAAGAACCTTCTTTCTTCAGTACCATGACGATCGAAGAGGAGTAAGGGCTCGTACTAGGATGGATGACGCCGACAATAAGGAGCTCCTGGACCATTTTTTCAATTTCATTTTTTTGTGCAAAGGGGTGGCGATATGGATGTATATTGGGGGGAAGGATTCTTGGGACAAGGGGAATGGAATGATCATGGACACCGCAGGAAGGAGGGAGTCCTTGGGGAGTGGAAAATACCATTTGATGTTTAGAAAGGAGGGCTTGGAGGTCTTGGGGCACTGGTGGGGTATCTGTGGCTTGTATGGTGTGGAGTTGGGCAATGACGCCAAAATGACCTTTTTTGAGTAGTTTTTCCATGCGATGAGAACTGATGACCTCAGGTGAACCCGTAGTGATGCCTTGAAATTTATATTGGTGGCCTCCTTGGTCGAATTGCATGGTTGAGTTCTAAAAATCCATGAGAATGGGACCCAAAGTCTTGATCCAGTTTGCACCCAACATAATGTCGCAACCGCCCATGTCAATAGAAAACATATGGGATTTTAGGTGGTAGTCACCGATTTGGAGACGCACATTTTCACAGTGCCCGCCACATTTCATAGAACCACCATTGGCAATCATGATTTGGAAATTGTTGACAGCAT
>ML784359.1:12530-23003 GCA_009831015.1 Picea engelmannii
TACTACCCGACTACCCAGGTACTAGAGAGTATCTTCCCGAGTGCTGTTCTCGGTGACACTATAGCAGTCCAGTGGCCGATAGGTTTATCTAAAGAAGGATTCAGGAAATCTAGGCCAATCCGTACACAGGTGTTGTCTGATGCACTACCACTCGAAGGGGTACCAACAAGGGTTACAAGGGCGGCCAACAGATGTGCGCTTAAAAACCACTTGTATTTCTTGTGTGTATGAATCCCTCAACCATGGGTTTATGCGTGTAACGACATATCCTTGTGGCTTAAAGACGTTGGAATACGTCTCTACCCTGGAAAAAAAATACCCACAATTTCTGCCAAGGAAAGTGCTCTGATACCACTTGCAAGATACCAGATATATAAAATATGCAGAACAGAAATAAAATGCTAGAAATGGCAAAATAACAGTAAAATATCCAGCATAATCTTCACAATACACAGAAATGATATATGAAATAGCAATAGAAATAACACTTTGATTCAGAAAACAATGTTCATAGGCCTCTTCGAGGGGGCAACCTCCAATCGAGTAGCGCTCTGTTACAATAATCTCCAAGCTAGGGTTCTCATACCCTCGACCCTTATTTATACTAAATATGTCTATTAAGAGAAGCATCTAGAGGAAGATCCTTCTAGAAGTAGAAGCTTCTATTAGGTCTTCTTACATCTGCCTTATTCTATTTTATTGAAAGGCCTTATTAATATTGACCTTTATTACATCTGAATACATTGATCTACCTATGTGCGGGTTAGGACCTTAACATCTTGTGATGGTCTATACCTTGGCAAAACTATCCCTAAGTCCATATGATAGATATCAAACCCTAGAGGTTTGATCCATGAACCTAAAACTATTTCTGAGCATATTTTAAAGGTTTACATTAACACATGTGTTAGGTACATCTTTCATAGATCAGGAGGTAAGCTTGAGGTTTGTATTTTCACTCAAAAAATTTGTTTATACTCAGAATTTATTTTAGATCTATCTATTTATTTTCTCATATATGCTGATCTAATGAACAGAAAATTAAAAGGGCATTATTCTTTCTATTTTTTCCCTAATTCTAACAATAGTTGTTTGAACTTAAGTATACTTCTAATGCTAGATTTTATCTCACACCATTCCCTTGAAAGGTAAAACCCCATTATTTAAACATGATCCTAATCTTGTTCTCCTCATATGACCCCTACATATATGCCCATGGTTCTCTGCGATTTAATTCCATGATGAACATTCAAGAGAATGATCCCAAAGACAACATGTTAGTTGTGGCCAAAGGGAAAGGGTTAGTAAAGTTTGTCCCCTTTGTTCTAGCACAAACCACTTATACTAGAGGAATTATGAATCTATAAGATAGATGCAAGCAGGTAGGACATAAATTTTGACTTTTTTGTTTAATCTAGGGAAGCTCAGGGTTGAAATGTAATTCCAGGCTTATTAGGCACCTGCATTCTCTTGGGAGGTATACACCAATCCCTTACAAATTTTTCATTTATCATGGTCTAGCCACTTATGATTTCACTCATAGCAATCTCGGTGCCACAAGGAACTCTCAGCTGAAATACACCTGAAAATATGCAACCAAACAACTCTAAGGGAAAGGTAGCAATTAACTGATGATGGTAGATTGGAGGTAGGGTGAATTTGTTGTTGAAGGAACATTTAGCTGGAAGTAACAAAATAGACATTTTACTAAGCATATTTTTTGTTACTGTAACAAATGTCATATAGGTTGTTGTTGATATTACCTCCATAACCTGGGGATGAGATTTGGAGAGGATGCAACTTTTTGGCTCCCCTTGTTAGAAGAAAGGAGAGGCCATATTGGGGAAAAAAAGGATAAAGTATTGATCAGTTGGTTGTAATATGTAATCAGTCATAGGTTGAGTCCTTTCAGTAAAGGTCTATTTTTTCAATTCTAGATATCCTCTAGTTTAGATGAGCATATTCCTAGTAATAACGTTTTTGGCATTGGAAATGCACAAACCTTATGTTATTCTATTTCCTATATTAAGAGTCAAAATCCTTTTGAAGTTGTCTTTGAGAACCTAATTCTCAACTATAAAGACTTTGTAAATATATTTATCACAATTACTAAAATTTTAATGAGAGAGCAAAATGGCATGTTAGCTAAGAGAATGCATATTGAGGATTGCAATAAATGTGTCATTCCTTGATAGTTGTTTAAAATGCTTCAAGTTTTTGGGATAGCTTTATATGTGAGTATTGTACATGTCCTGACTCCTATTGTTGATATTTGTCCTTTTTATCTTACATTCAGTTGTTTTTTAGAAGCAATGCATATTGTATTTTGGGGGCTGCTAAATACCCGTGATGTAGATAAAAGGAGAACCCCCCCCTTTTTTAAGAAACTCTGTAATGGTTGTAACTTTTTGCAACTCTTTTGTATCAGTGATTCTATGGCTAGTGTAGCTAAATGAGAAAAGATCATGAAATTTAAATTTTCTAACCTCCAATAAAAGTCATTTGTGAATCAAAATTAATGGGACTATAACTGAATAACTATAGACACAAAAAGAAAAAAGAAAAAAGATTCTAATAACATAATTAAGAATTCATACCAAATTTGTTATTTTTCTTCTTGTTGCTAGAGTTGTAAGGAAAAACAAACAAACTTAGACATCAATTTTAGAGGTTTTCTATCTATTCAGTAATATGGACCGAATGTTGAAAAGAACAATTTCAGACCGGTTTAAGGTAGGTTTTAGGACAGTGCCCTGGAAATCTGTAATACCTAAAATATGTTGAATTTGATAAGCTTAGTCTCATGAGAGTGCAATATAATTAACAGGAAATAAACCCTATGTTAATTTCAATACTACAGTGCAATAAAATTAACAGGAAAGAAAGTTGAAACCCTATGTTAATTTCAATATTACAGTGTAATAAAATTAACCAGAAAGAAAGTTGAAACCCTATGTTAATTTCAATATTACAGTGCAATAAAATTAACGGGAAAGAAAGTTGAAACCCTATGTTAATTTCAATAGAAATTTCACAAACAAACTTGAAACCCCAATTGCAAACCTGGAGATACTGCAAATCGGACCTTGGCTTTCTGGTTTGGTGAAGTTGTCCCCTCGTTCGCGTCTTGGCCTGTGGGTATAGTGAATCTTGAAGAAATGGGTGAAAGTAGAAATCTAGAAAATGGACCAAAAGTTCCACAGAAAACCTAAAAAAAACTTATAACTTCCAAACAATGGCGTTTTGGCTAGTACGTATAGTGAATCTGGGGGAAATGATTGCAATTGGAAATTATGAAACAAAACAGGCTCCAGAGAAAATGTAATGGACATTGGATATTCAAGCACTCTGAAGAGGAAAAATAGTTTCGTATCGTGATTGGAGAGCACATTAATTATATCACCTAACCCAACAACTGCAATTAATTCCCCTCCCTGCTCCATTGCTCCAAGTTCCAACTGGCTGGCCAACTTCCAAGTTACTTCAAATGACCATTGACTCTCGAGTTGCCTCAGCTGTCAGGATCATTTAATGCTCTGCATCTTATTCTTGTCAATGGGATAAAAAATAAAATAAATCTATGGCACATCTAATACTATTATGTGTCATATTTATTGCAGAGTTTTAATATAATGAGAAGAGCCCAACTGTGGCACTCTTTGGCAAGTATATTTCATATTTGGGAATGTGGTTTGTTTAAATGAAATTCTACATAAGAAATTAATTAATTTCGGATATCTACATGTACAGTGTACTCTAGTGGAGTGTTAATTGGTAAGTTACAGTGTCAAATTTTTTTAATGATGGACAATTTAAAATATTACCCTTCCTAAGAAATTTTAGGTTCTTTTTAACATTTTCGGAATAATTTTCAAAAATTAAAATTAATTTTTTTTTTGACATGGAATTATTTAATAGTGCTTCTAGGACGTGCTAGACCCCCTCTGACTGGCTGCAATGTGTTGAATTTTGATTTTTGGTGGTCATGATAACAAAGAGATACTTAAATACTCGCAGTCACTTTTGTAGTCATGGGTTCAAGTTATTAACTAATAGCAATTAAAAAATGGTTTAAAGTAGAGAGATAATTAATTTAATCGTTTCTTGTGAGGAAATGGAGGTCTTTGATAGGTGCAGTGGTCAGGATAATGTTAGAGAGATGGTACAGATTTTGAAAATTACATCTGTGTGGAAGAAGAAAGCGGTGTATCCTGTAGGCTCTAATCTCAACAAAATCTACAATGGTTAGAGAGACGATACAGGGTTTGACAGTTACAGGGACTGACAATTACAGGGCTAATAAAGAGAATAAAGTATGAATAAATATTAATGAAATTCGCAGTGATTATCAATGCAAGTCATCACATGGCAATACGACTTCAATCTTGAAGTTCAATGAGATTCAAGATAAAAATCATTTTTTTATTTATTTTATTTCCAAAAAATTATACTATTTAGATTTCCCTAACTTAAACATTGGAAATCCAAAAGAAATTAAAAGTCAAGGGTGAAACTATTAGTTAGTCAATGACTAACTCATTGCTATAGTCCTTTTTCTATAGTCCTTGCCTTTGATAGGGACTAATAATGTTATCAACTACATAGGTTTTACAAGATATGACACTAAAACACTTAGTGATGTTAGTGCCATAGTTACTAAATTTGATCTGAATTTGTATTAAGTATAACATTGAAAAATAAAGGGATTGAACTCACTCATGCTCTCCTTACTAAATTCCATAAAATATTTCCTAAAAATTATTTACCCCTTCTTGGTAGGCAATCAAGAGGTCTGGAAAAAATGTAGTGGTTGTACAAGGAGGTGGTTTAAACAAAGTGTTAAACCGAACATTGAATTGTCATTTTCCTTAGTTCAATATCTTTACACATGGCAAGTGAACCAAAACATACTAATTAATTAGATCAATTGAATCTTATAATTTATAAACTTTTAAATTACTTGGCCTAATTTAGTTGAATTTAGCAACTATGGTTGATACCAAAAGTGAGGATTTGCATGCATAAAGAATGCAATATGGGCAGAATATGTTTTTTTTTTCATTATTTTATTGTAACAAATAATTGTATGTTATCAATGGTTTATACTTTTGATTATGTGGCTTACCACGTGTCCTTTTTGCAACTATCTCTTGTAATTTTGTGTGTTGCATGGAATATTTGACATAATTAAAATTCAAAACAATCGTGATTTTCGTGGATATAGTAAGGAAAAATAATTACACTCTAAAACAAGAAACCCTTTCAAAATAAACATGTGTTGTAGACTTTTTACACGTGCTTCTTTCTTGCAAGCATCCCTTACACTTCGTTAAATGCAATAATTAACATACCACAACTATAAGATGATTCACATATTTTTTATTTATTTAAACTAATTAAACATATGCTAACATGCACACATCATAAGTATTACATCCATTCTTTTTGGAACAAGGACAAAAGATGAAACTGTAAATATTGAGAAAAACAATATCACAGGAATAAGATAACTACAAAGATAAACAACCTTCTACAAAAGAGAGACAAGTCTATTTTATCTTCTTATCTTATTACAATGAAGAGCTCCTCTATTTATAATAGGTTGAGAGGAGACAACACTTAGTGGAGGTAGATGGATAATTCACCCATTGGAGTAATAAGAGAAAGAGATGGTTGGGAAATTCACCCACTCCAGTGATAAGTCAAAGACTCACATGGTGTGAATCCACAAACAACCAAGAAAGATGGCATGTCCTAAGTAAACTTATACATCAACACCCCCCCCATAAGTGCAACTTAGGGAAGTACAAAAAATCAAAAAATGGGTCATGGATACTAGGCTTGCTAAGGTACCCAATACAAACTCTCATAAGTGGAGAAAGGAGAAAACTCGTAGGAAAAAAACTCCCCAAAAAAAAGTGAAGGTAGGAGGTCTCAAGATAACCCCCCAGAGACAACTTCCTTCACCCCAAGCATTGATCGTAGTTGAAGAAAACGAGGTGATGCCAAAGGTTTAGTGAAGATGTCAACAACTTTCCTTTCAATAGAAAAATAATCCAAGCTGAGAACACCATCCTATATGAGTTGTCTAATGAAGTGCATGTGGATCTCAATGTGTTTGGTCCATTGATGTTCCAATGGGTTGCAAGAAATGTGTATGGAACTATGATTATCACACCAAAGAGTGGTGTGATGATCCTGTTGAATGCCAAACTCTGTCAATAGTTGTCGAAGCCAAAGAACCTCCTAACTAGCAAGAATTACAACATGATACTTAGCTTCTACAGAGGATAAAGCAATTGCAGATTGTTTTTTGCAAGACCATGTAATAGGTGTGGAGCCAAGGAAATAGACAAAGCCACATGTGGACTTTCAATCATCAACTAAACTAGTCCAATCAGAGTCAGTGAAGCCCACAAGTTGAGAAGCACCATAAGAGTACTAAATGTCAAAATTGGTAGTACCCTAAATGTACATCAGAATGTGCTTTGTTTCCTTCCAATGACTCTCATGAGGATCTTGAGAGAACCGAGAGACAAGTCCTACTGCAAAAGAGATGCCAGGACGTGTACGAATCAAATACAACAAACTCCCAACCAATTGTCGATATAACGAAGGATTAACATGTGGTGAGAAGCAACTAGAAGAAAGGGTAACTCCTGACTAAAATAGAGTAGGGGTAGGTTTACAATCAACCATGCCAAAGCGCTGAATTAAATCAAGTGCATACTTTTGCTGAAAAATGGAGATTCCTACGAAAGATTGAAGAACCTGCAGACCAAGAAAATAATGCAGAAGTCTCATATCTATCATATCAAACTGTCCCATCAATTCTTTTTGAATACTCTGAATCATAGATGAAGAAATCCCTATGAGAATTAAATTATCCACATACAGAACTAGAATCAAGAGATCAGTGCCCTACCTTTGAGTGTAAACTGTAGGATCAGAATGACAACGATCAAAACCTGAATAAATCATAAAACTATCCATATTCTCATACCAAGCTCGACGGGCTTGTTTGAGACCATACAAAGAACGTTGGAGCTTGCAAACAAGAGAGGAATCTCGCACAAAAACATGAGGCTTCTCCATGTAGATTTACTCATTTAAATAACCATGTAAAAAGGCACTCTTCACATCCATCTGGTAGACTAACCATTCTTTGGAAGAATTAAGAGAAAGCACAAGGTGTATAGAATTCATCTTGGCAGCGGGGGAAAAGGTCTCAGAGTAATCAATCCCTTCAACCTGTGAAGATCCTTTGGCCACAAGATGTGCCTTATGCTTGTCAACAAATCCATCTGTTGCATATTTGGTCCTATAGACCCATTTACAATGAACTAGATTTCATCCCTTTGGAAGAGAAACAAGATCCCATGTGTGATTATTCATCAATGAAGAATACTCATTTGTCATGGCATCATCCCGTTTAGGTATGCCAACAACGTCAGAAAATTGTTGTGGATCATTTGAGATAGAATGATTCAAAAAAGAGACACCTATTGTTTGTGACTGAATCGGGGAAGAGGTTTAGGCAGAATAGTTGAAATCAGTTAGCTCATAACCATACCTGTCGGGCCTCTTTCTCTCACAAAATCTCCTCCTGAGATGTAGTTCTTTATCAAGTTGTTCCTATTAAGGATGCCCATTCTCTGTTCGTGCAGGTGGTATATTTTCTTTTGGTTGATGTTGATATTGAACTTCAAAATGGTCATCATCATCTTCTTGTACAAAAGAAAAAATTTCAACATAATCCACACCATTGTTAGCATGAAAATATGGGAATGGAGATGTATGTGATGTGGGGTTGAAGCCTTCATCGAATCGGACATCTCTTCGAAAGAACACTTCCTTAGAAATATGATCAAATATTCTATGTGCCTTCATATCCTCACAGTAACCAACACATATCAATGGTTGGATTTTCTTCTCCATAGCCTTGCAATTTTGAACTGGAATTAAGGCCCATGTTGGATTTCCAAATACTCTAAAAGTATATACATCAATCTTACAACTTGCATAGAGACTCCCACATCTCGTATGCACAAGCCTTCCCCGTCAAATGGGGTATGATATGGTCATGAACTACATCACAAATGGTCCTCTTCACCTTGGTGTTCCTTTTCCTGAACTTTGCCACCAAGATGGGAGAAGTGATAGGAATGGGGGGAACAACTGCCTCGACTATATCCCATAGCTTGAGGTCCTCTAAGACAAAGACCATCCTTGCCTTCCAAGGTGACCAATTGCTAGCCCCCGCTAGCCTGTCCTCAACTCACATCTGAGATGATGACATGTCTGCCAAACTGCAATCCCCAACTGATGCTCACACTGCCAAGGAAAACATTGTCTCACTCCTGTCAACACAGGTGTGAAAAGAGACAAGTGTAATCTGACCTCACTCCTAACAAAATAGGTGTGAAAAGAGGTCAACATCAAATCAGCCTCACTCCTACTACGTAGGTGTGAAAAGATACTGATGAATAGTGTCCAAACTACCCAACAATCCTCTGAAAAAATTCTGCCATGTAACAACCACTGAATGAGTCAATGGCTTTCCTCAAAAATATGCCAGAAAGAAGTGTATGACAACCACTCAAAATGTTGTCCCAACTGTCCAAAATTTCATCCATCGAATCTCTAATACCATGTGAAAAATCCAGGTCCTATCAGCTTGCCTTCTTGGTCTATCTTTGACCAAAGAAAGGCTCTAAGTTTCAACTGTAAGGTAATATATTTTCTATTGTTTTATAACAACCAACAGTCCAAAAGTATTTTGCTGATTTGTTACGATTATGTTCTCAATTTTGGGTGCTCTAGCATGTTGTTTTTGTCACCATAAATTAGTACATGCATCTCAAAATAAACATAACACACCTAAACATCATTTACTACTAAATATGAACAGATCTAAGAAACTAAATCATGCATTTGTAGACACAGGTATTTCTGGTCAACATGACCCTGAATAAAACCCCCCCAGGGAAAATCAGTTTGGAATATGTGTATAAATGAGGAAAGCAGAAGAAGGGTTACAATAAACACAATATATGAAAGAACCTGATACAATAGCAACTCCAACTGAGCTGATATACAATCTCAAAATCACCAAATGCCCCCCAGAATGGTACACCCCTCATGCAAACTGCCAGAACCACTAAATCTGCTCCAACTGCCAACTGTGAGCTCGGATATGGAAACCCCTCCACAACAATGAAGCTCTACTGAATGGATATCCTCTACAATTGATCTCACTACAAGTTGATGGCTAGAAGTCCCTCAACTGTTGATGCGCCCCAATTTGGCAATGTTCCCTCCTCAACAACAAAACCTCTCTAGTAAATAAGCTATGGCATACAAGGCAAGATTCCCTCCATGAAAGAAAGCGCCCTAGATCAAGTCTCCTCGTGAATCTAACCTCATCTCCATATTCCAAGATCTCCTTTCTCAACAAGCAAATGAACAAGTGAAGAATGTGCCCTCCTTCACCCTTTGCACCCCTCTTTGACATCTAAAAGGAAACCTAGACAATCAACGGTGGAGATCATCTCATCTCCCATCTCATCGATGGTTGAGATCTCCCCATGAAAATCTAAATCACAAACCCACTTTGGGTTAAGTTTCCTAAGTCAACTTTATGTCTCTAATTCACCCCTTTGTGAATTAATAGTCATTTTAGGCCAAAATGACTAAATTTCACTTTTAGACAAAGTCAAAGTGAAGTTAGACAAAAGTACAAGGTACAAAGTGTAATGTCCTTCCCTCATGTGATAAGGAGGTCATAAGCACATGGAGAACACCTCCCAAGATACAAAACTCAACAATTCAAAATGGGAGTCTTTGCATGATAAGGACTTAGGATCATCTTTTTGTCTTGCAACATTTTGTAGGTTCAAAGTGTTTGAACAAATTTGTTCTTTTGGAGCATGAGGCTTTATTGTCTGAGGAAGTCTCATAGAAAGAGGCTTTTGGGTTTATGATAGTGACCTTTCTAAATTATTTATTTCTTCAAATCTACCGAGATCCTTAGAGGGTTCATGTTGTTTTGAAAAAATTAAGGCATCTTTTATAGTTGAGAACCCATTCTTCCAAGTACCATCCCCTTCAGGGGGAATGGTTAACTTAATCTCATTGTTTACCTCTAGTATCTCTGGGAAATGATGTTCTTCTTCAACCTCTTCCTCATTGAACCATAGGACATCATCTTGGTCCTAGGGAATGGGATCACAACATTTGAGATTTTCTTCAATCTAGCAAGCATCATCTTGTGCTTCCTTGAGGTTTGTAGGGAATCGGTTCCTAAGGATGAATTGGAAGTTTCCTTCGAAAGAATTTAAGTATTGTCCAAGAATAGCACTCTCTGGTAGAAAGTCATAATCAACTCGACTAAGTAAGGTATTAAACTTGTCATTAAATTCCCTAACAGTTTCATGGTTTTGTTTGCAGATGTTGAGATATTGGGAATAAAGG
>ML784359.1:25099-39831 GCA_009831015.1 Picea engelmannii
CTTCATCATGTATCAATGACAACACATTGATCCATCTTCATCATATCAATGACAACTCATTGATCCATCTTCATCTATGCATTCTCATCAAGGAAAATACATATTATATTACATCAATCATTAATGAATCAATCCTTTGACATCAATAAATCACTTGACATCAATCAATGACATAAATCAATCAAACCATTGGCATCAATGACAACATGATCCAACAACCATATCTTCCATCACACCCCGTCTTTCCAGGAAAACTTATTCTAAATCTTCACAGGTTGTAAGGCTTTTGCTTGGGAGTTTAGTGCTCCATTTTCTAGCAGTTCCAGTAGGTGAGGAAAATAAAAGTCTCATGAATGTGTCAAGATGTTCTTTTCCAGACTGATGAAATTCATAGCTCTCACAAAATTTGGTCCAATGTGTGTTACCAGAAGCCCCAAACTCTCTAGAAAACTTGGGTATCCATGAATCGACATTTTTAGGGAGATCATGTAATCCTCCTTGGATATTGGTTAAGTCTAAAGGGTTGAAGAGTTCTTCAAGAGACCATTTAGGAGTGTCCATGGGGACAATAGGAACTATAGGATGAGAGAGTGTGTACTGACGTCCGCTACGGGTCGTCATCAGTGGAGTCTCCTTGATATTATCAAAGGGATGAGGGGATCATCCTTAGTGGATTCACCAAGTAAGCTTTGTGAAATGAAGGCTTTGGATAAAGGCTTATTGAAAAGTGTCGTTCGAGGAAAATTGACTCGATGTTCCCTGGTAGCGGTGCCAAAATGTTATAGCACAATTTGTACTTGTCCCAAAATCCCAAGGCAAGTGGGTACAGAATTGGCATAACTGGGAATAACCTATCACTGTCACCTTAATAGGAGATCCCTTTCTATTTAGGAGTATGTTTAAGCTACCCCAGGGGAGACATCCCCGGTGACCTGGGGGGTTTGAGAAGGCTAAGGAAAATAGTCACAAGGAAATCCTTCCCCTCCCATAGATCACTCTAATCATAGGTTTCTTTTATGTCTTAAGGATGAAGCAAATAAATGATATTGTGTACCTGCCCAGAACAAGACAACAAGGCAAACGAGGCACTTTCCAGGTACTAGATGATTGTTAGTACTTCATAAGACAATAAACCTTTGTAAAATAAGCTAGCTGATTATGAATTTTCAGCAATGCATCAATTTATAAAAAAAACTAATATCTTATAATAGCCACAAGATTCAAGCCTTGAAATTGCTTGAAAAAGACAATAAAAAGTGACTTTAACTAGGCAATTTAATAGTAAATTGTCACAAGAAAAATTGGCAATAGTAGACTAGCTTTTAATGTCACTTTTGCAGGGATTTTTCTATAGTTATATGGATGTAGATATATTTTGCAATAGTAGCAAGTTTAGTTGGCCAAAAGTGCAAGAAAACTACACACAAAACTAGCACTTGCCTAGTAGATTCACTTGCAATTATCACAATTGAATTTTGATTGGTTCTAGTGTGAGTTATGTAGGTAAATGTGCCAAATTAGTGTATGTTTAGATGGTTGTAGAAATGTGTTTCTACAGCAGCAAGTTAGCTTGGGAGTTAGTCTAATTTAGGGTTACAAACAGTTAGTAAAGAGTTCAAGGATGAGAATATAAATGCTTGTTTTCTCAATCACCACTTGTAAGAGGTAGTCTAGTGTGTTTCTAGGGTAAATGGAGTCACTAATGACAACAAAAAATTATTAAAGGAAAGATTACAAATGATAAAAGTATGTTAATGGATGGAAAGGACAAGAGAGGTGTTGGTATCCCAAGGCCTCAAAAAATCCTTTTACAAGAGAAAGTTGCTAGAAAGTAACAAGGGTTAGGCCCTAGCGATTTTCTCTTTCCTTGAACAAAATGTAACAAATTATGCAATTGGCAATGGAAGTAGAGTTACTAGAGTGCTACAATGGTAGGGCTCTAGTATCTACTTCAAATTAGGTGTCTTTTAAGAGATTTTAACATATGGAAGATTATAGGGAAAAAGATGATAACACATGTCATTCCCCTAGGGTTTCAAGTTAGCAATTTCATAATCTTGGACATGAAACAAGTTAAAAATAACCATATAATTCATTCACAATAAAGAAATGAAGAATTTCCACTTAATTCACCAAGAATAATCTAGCAAATAACCCTATTTGAAGATCCTTCACAAGAAAATAGCCAAAATGCACAAAAAATGGCCTCCTTCAAGAAGCGCGCACCACTAGTTTCAGCCAATAACACTTAAGGGAGGCCGAATTTCAGACCTCTTCTTGAGTGATGAATCAATGACGAAAACATACAAGAGATATATCTCTTATTTATACAATGAAAATGACCTTTAATTGTCTTTTAGGTAAAAAAAGGCCGACATGGCCAGTTTACATCAAAAATCCAATTTTACATAAAATTAACAATTTAAAACCCTAGTTTGTCTTTAGTGATGATGTCATGCGCCTATTAGGGTGACCTTAAGCCCCATCATGAAACTCTAGACCTCAAAAGTGGAATGTTAGGCCTCAAAAGGCCTCAAGATCTGCCACACGTACCAACCAAGTCGTCATCATGCCAAAACCCTAACTGGATGACATCAAGGCTCAATATGATGACATCAGGGGCCTTCAAGGGCCAATGTCATGGTGGAAGGGAAAGACCCCCCGGGGTCTATGATTATCGTAGTGTCTCTAAGGAAACATTATTCTTCTTTCCTAGAACCATCCTCTGGTGTCGTTCTACCCCTGGCTGGGGTCACAACATCCATCTGGTGGGATGTTAGCCCCATGGAGGTCTGAGCTAATCATCTCCTCATTTGTACCTATCTACCAGGCATGGTCCTGTAGCAACAACAAGTATTCCCTCCATGGGATCATAAGTCATAGGGATCATAGAAATGTCAATCACATCCAATAATCAAATTACCTAAACATGTGCATAAAACCCCCCTTTACCCATATAAATGCTCAAAGACGTTATGTAGTTTAACAAGCCAGGTTTGGAGAGGGTCTCAGGATGTCCTATTGAGCTAATCCTCCTCAAGTTTGGGGTATCTCCCAGGTGAAGACCAATCTAGTTCATGTAAGTGTATGAAATGGAAAAGGGAATGTTTGGGCAAGGGGTGCAGTGATAATAGGGAAATGTAGGTCTTACTTGTTGATGTAGGAGCATCTCTCCACGTTAGCCAACCAGCCAGCCAGCCGTGTCAGCGCATGCACTCAAGACTGAAGAGAGGTGCAACCCTCGTCTTCAATTTTGAATTTGAATGTAATTTAATGTTTTAGGTTGTTGAGTTGTGAAGTCATGCCTTTGTGCAGTCATTAGAGTAGGTAGGCCTTTAATGTTTGTAAGACTGAGATCTAGATCCGATTTGTGGACTAGATAGCCCATTCAATGCTATTGAATAGGGTAGGTAGATTGGAGGGAAGAGATCTAAGAGCCCCCTCTTGTAAAAGATCAATTTCGATCTCATTTTGTAAGGAGAGTTGTAAGAGAAGAGAAGGAGATGATACTTTGATATAGTTCATGCTCAGGAACACCTTGTAAAAACAGGCATTTTCCATTTAATACAAGCAACAATTTTTCCTACATATTTCCTATGTTGAATGAATGTCTGTGTGTGTTCAATTTATGCTGTAGATGTATGTTGGACATTTGCAGGGAGTTGTTTGATTTTTCAGGCTTGAGAGGTTCTTTGTGGTTTCATGCCAAGAGGGTGTGACAGAGTACTGTGGTCTCTAAATACTAGTGCATAGATGCACTTCTGAACTCTGCGTATTCAGACAAAGACGAGCCAGGTGGGCATAGTAGCTGAATTCAATAATTCAGAGGAAGACCTTTGAGGTTTTTGAACACCTCAGGAGGCAAGGCTGTGGAGAACAAAGTTGTAGACAGAATCTCTGAGGAGTTTTGTAAAGATCTTCCAGGTGGGCATTGAGCTAGTGCAAGGAGTTTACAAGAGAAGAACTCTGCTGTGAGTTCTTAAGAAGTCAGAATCATCTGAGGATTCTTGAAAACTCTACCAGGTAAGCATTGAGCCAGTGCAAGGAGTGCACAAAGTAATAACTCTGTTGGGAGTTCGTAAGAAGCAAGAATCACTGAGGATTATTGAGACTATGCCAGGAGGGCATTGAGTAATTGCCAAAGTGCACATGAGGAACTCTTTGAGTTCTGGAAATTGAAGAAGAATCCACTAAAGGATCTTCACAGGGTTGTTGAACACCCTGAGCACTCAACAAGAGGTTGCTTGAGTGGAGGATAGCTAGGAGGGCATCCAAATTCTCCCTCTACAGGAGAAAGGAAAAAAGGATAAAACCCCTTAGGGGTATGAGTATTTGAGAAGCTCAGAAGAGATATCACTTTTGTGTACAAGGACTCTGCAAAGGTGCAGAAGTCGTAGAATCCCTTGAGGATTCGAAGGATAATCTTAGGAGGAGTAGTGCTTTCAGCGCATGAAGCCATAGCTACAAGGAGTGCATAAGTGAAAGGACTCTTTGGGAGAGTTCAGAGTCTTTAAAGCTCAGGAGGAGTAGTGTCTTTGAGAATGCAGGAGAGACTCAAGGTGAAGAGCTCACAAGGAAGATGAACAAAGGTCGAGGCCTTTGAGAATTTGAAATTCTTCCAAGTCTAGGAAGAAAGTGCCAAATCTCGGGAGGAGCAACAGCTATCGTCGGATCAGCGAAGAGAATCTGGACCGTGGATTCCTGTCCAGGCAGCGTAGGAAAGGTGGAATGGAAAGACAGGTGTGAGCCGTCAGATCTTGGTCTAAGCAGCCGACAACCATTGGATCTGTCGAGAGTTGCACGAAGTTTAAACCTCATGCGAAGAGTAGCAGAAGCGAAAGTCCCAAGAAGGAGTTCGTATCGGGATATCGGCGTTTGGGAGTTCGGGGGTCTGGAGGACGAGAATCCAGACACTTGACATTAGAAATCGTGAAATTGTGAAAGAATCTAAGTCGTCCATCTGCGAGAGGATGCGTGTCACGAAATCATCCATTTCAGAGATTCAAGCACCGGGACTCACAGAGGTGAGGATCTTGACTTCACGAGTAGTGAATTCCTAAGAAAATATGAGCCATCTGATTGGAAGGACACGTGTCACCAGATCCTCTCTATTGGGGATTTGGACATCGGAGGTCAGAAAGGGAAGTCCTTCGAATTTGCGAGTGGCGAAGTCGCGAAGAGATCAAGACCATCCATTGGAGGAGGACAGGTGGTAGAGATCAAGGGATCTCGCGAACTCAGTGGCTCGCAAGGTGAGAGCCCAAAGATTGGGTGCTCCAAGTCACGAAGTTGTGAATAGCGAAAAGCGTCAAGGAAGGAGTCAACCCGACGTTGACTTATCACGTCTTGGAATATTGCCACAAGAGGGCATGAGAGTTCGACCCATGAACTCATGAAGGTGCGAGTTGTGAGAGGCACTGGTATTTAAGCCCTAGCCTACAGTTACGTGTGGAGGGCGCTGGCAAGGAAAGGAGTCAACACTCCATTGATTTCTCACATCTTGAGGATTCGTGAGATAAGAGCATGGGATTTCGACATTGAAACTCGTGAAGTGGCAAGTAGTGAGAGGTGCTAGCGCTTAGCCTAGCTGGTGGTCATGCTCATAAGGTGCTGACAGAAGGGAGCTATACCCATTTTCGCGATCTCGGGTATCGTAAGATTGAGAAGGAGGAGTCGAGATATTTGACTTGTGAACTCGCGAGATCGCGATATTTTGACAAGTGCCTTTGGAATTGAGCCTTAGTGTTAGCGTCGTGGTCGCTTGGAGAAGGTGGAGCTCACGCCTAGTGTTGTTTGCATAGGGGAGCTTCCCGAAGGACCTGTGGATCGATTTGAAGGAGATTCCAGCAGGGCATCGAAAGAGTTGCTTCGGCTCATGAAATAAATTGAACGATCCTTAAGACCGAGAGGTCGTGCAGAGACTCTATTGAGGAAGAGGTAGCGTCTGCGTCAGTTATGGTACCAAATCCTTAACTCTGTCTGTAGATTTCAGGCAGAGAAGTAGAAGGCAAAAGAAGACAAAGTGTTGGGGACTCTGTGGTGATTGCATGCAGGTGAGCAGCAGGTTTACTAGGAGAGCAGACAGAGACAACAATATGGCTACTGAAGGTTGTAGATATGATGGAAGGAAAAACCCAGAGCTGATGAGCAGATTTGAAATAGATGAAGAGCTCACTGATATAAGGGTGGAGATAGAAAAGCTTGCATTGCGGATGCAACAAAATGCCAAGTCAAGATGGGTATATGAATGGCCCATCAAGACGAAAGAAAAATGGCCAGTCAAGAAGTTGATGGCTAGAAGACAGTGTAGGCTATTAAGAAGGTGGTTGAGGCATGTTGAAAACATCAACAGACCAGAAGAGAGGGTTCAGATATGTGAGCCAGAGACTAGGAGAAATCTCAGTGATGTTGAAGATGAAATGGGATCGGATGAAGATCTCAAGCACTATTGTCACATACCCACTACCTAAATTGGATTTTTCTGGTCTTCTGCCAAATCAGAACCCCTAAATATCCAAGGAGGACCAGCATAAGCTGGCTCTTTCTCTCTCCCCGCTCCCATATGGTTGCGGGTCATGATCACAGTCCGAATAAATGCAGTACCTTTTTCATATTTCACGCCTTGGCGCTAACGTCCCCGTTGCGCGGTTAAGTGGAATACAGGTGGCAGAGAGGGAAACATGACACAGTAGTTGACATGACAGGAGGGGGCCCCACTTCACACGCCACACTATTTCAGACCCCCCCCCATTAAAGGCAGAATAGCAAGGGGGCTCCAGAATGCATCCTCAGCCATAGATCTGGGCAGGTGGACTCTGGCCATCCATATCTGCTCGCTACTTACCCTAATGCGCATTTGCGCCCCAGCGTAAAGCTGGCATCTCTTCCTAACATCTGACGATCATCCCAGACCCAGGATCCTTCAAGAGGATCCTGACCATTCATCGGAGCCTAACCACATGCTAACATCTCGAGGTTTATAAGTCTATTCTTCGGGGTTTGAGAGCACAGGGTAACTTGCCCTTCGGTATCCCGAAGGCTGAAACTCCGAAGAGCTTAACGAGCCTCAATCGGTGATTAGCCCTTCGGATTAAGCATTGGTCAATATGACCTCTTCCCATATGACCACACTCTCTCTTCTGTCGGGATGTATCAAGGTGAGAGCCCGACCTCTTGTCATCAGGGCTCCCAAATGCCCGATTTCCCGAAAACGGGCAATCTTTCGACACGTATCCTCTTTAAATCGGACAGTCCACAACTGTTTCGGGGTTTCCACCCAGGAAAGTCCCGATCCCTTGTCTCCAGGACACCTGATCTCGCGATTCTCGATTTCTCGAAATGGGAGATCTCATGATGCGTGGCCTCCGTCAATTGGATGGCTCAGATCTATCCTGGGGTTTTCACCATGGAAAATCCTGAACTCTTGTCAACAGGAATCCCGATTTCACGATTCTCGATTTCCTAAAATGGGTGATCTCTTGACACGTGGCCTCTGTCAATCGGATGACTCAAATCCATCCCAGGATTTCCACAATGGGAATTCCTGATCTCTTGTCAATAGGACTCCCGATTTCCCGACTCCTGGTTTCCCGAAATGGGTGGTCTCTTGACATGTGGCCTCTGTCAATCGGACGGCTTAGATCTATTCCGGGGTTTTTCGTCCCTATACACTGGGGTCCTAACCCTCGGATAACTCCTGACAGATCCAACAGCTGTTGGGTTTTTCAGCCGAGATCTGACGGCTCAGACAGCTTCCTAACTTGCAGGCTCTCCCACTATTTCCTAAACGTGGAGAGATCCATGGTCCGGATACTCTCATGGACCTTGGGGATCTATGGTCCCGATCTCTTCGCTATCCATGAAGTCACAAAGAAACTAAGTAGTAGGGAATTTAACACCCTACTTTCTCCTACCAATCTAATGGTCATGTGTGACCGTAGATTTCCCGATGAGATCTCATCCGTCGTTCACCATCTATCAAAGTTAAGGCCCTTAACTTTCCAGCTTCCTCTTACTGAATCTAATGATCACGAGTGACCATAGATTTCCCGATAGGATCTCGTCCGTCATTCACCATCTATCAAAGTTAAGGTACTTATCCTTCCAGCTTCTTCTTCGTATCTGACGATCATGAGTGACCACAGACCTCCCGACGGGATCTCGTCCGTCGATTCAATACCTATCAGGGATTTCTTAGGGCCTTGCGCCCTCACGTCCTCCTCCCAGGTTCTTGATGGGCCTTTTGAGAAGGGTATCTCTGTGGGAAGGTTTATCCAGGGTACTATCTGAAGCAAATAAGGGTATCTCTCTCCCGAGAACCAGATGTGAAGTCTGAATTAGATCAGTACGCATGTAAATAATGATTCATGAGGACATAAGCCATACGTAGTCTTTCCATTATAAACATACAACTACCAGTACTGATCAAAACATCATACAGACATTCTTACCATGAAATCATTCACAGTTTCACAGCTTATGGGCATAATCATCAGAATAAACATATATATNTATCAGAAATAACACCAGGGGTCAAGCAACTGCTGAGAGGGGTGCTCGTTTCTACCCAACCGTAGGCTTAGCGACTCCCATCGGATTTACCACTAGCCACCCCCAAGCTGAGACCACGATGTTGTGAGACTGCGTCTCTGTTTGCCAGTGACTAGGAGTGAAGATTGTAATCCTTCCTCTCTGCCATCACTCACTCTACATATTGCCAGAGTTCTCCCCTCGTGTCTGCCCCCAATCGCTTCTACCCCACGCCTTATCCTCTTGTGAGGTTACGTGTGGCACGATTTCCCTCGCGTTGGTCAGTCATGATGGCTCTACAGATAGGCGGTTCACCTCCCCATCCCTCATTAATTCCTAAGGAGCCATCAACCTGCCAGCCTGCAAGACATTTAATTTGGGGCCAGCGAGCCACTTTTGGTTCTCCAGGCCAGTGGAATCCAAATACGGTATTAATTCTCGGTGGAAGTTAACGCCACCTTTCCAGGTGCCTTCCACCGCCATCATGGTCTCTTTTTCTACACATTCCCTCTCAACAGTCCTGCAATATAAATTCATAATGTTATTCACATTTATTAACCTTTTCCATAAGGTCCATTCACATCACATATTCACATTCATGAGTTTGCCTCGGCTCTTGGCTAGTCCAGTTATTTTTACAAACTGGGGGAAACAGGGTGTTACAATTCCCTCCCCCTTAAAAAGGAACATCGTCCTCGATGTTCTTATCTATTAACATGAATTGCATGTACAGAAGTAAACAAAACTAGGTATGCATGTCTCATGGCATCCTCCATTTCCCATGTAGCCTCATCTGGGCCAAAATGTTTCCACTGCACCTTGACTTGTGCAATGGTTCGGTTATGGAGTGGGGTTTCCTTTCTGTCCAGTATGCATTGGGGTTCTGGTATAAATTCTCCCTCCAGTTCCACCTGGATCACATACCAGTCAATTATATGATTATCCTCATGTACATATTTCTTCAATAATGAAACATGGAAAACATTATGTGCTTTTACTGTGGGAGGAAGTGCTAGTGGATAGGCTATAGGTCCCACTCTATCTAGAACCTCAAAGGGTCCACAATACCGGGGTGCCAACTTGGCACAAGTTCCCATTTTCAGGGAACTCCTTCTGGGCTTAATTCTGAGATATAAATGGTCTCCTGTTTTGAACTCTCTTGGAGTTCTCTTTTGATCAGCATAACTTTTCTGTCTGTTCTGAGCGATCTTTAGGTTTTGTTTTATCTGAGTCACTTGCTACTCCATTTCTCTCAGCATGTTGGGTCCAAAACAAATCCTATTTACAGGATTACTCCAGCTGATTGGAGTATTACATGGCCTACCATAGAGGACCTCAAAGGGACTCATCTTTAAGGATGCTTGGTAGCCGTTGTTGTAGGCGAATTCTACCAATGGCAGGTAGTTTTCCCATTTCCGGGTTGATGCATTACATGCATCCTTAACATATCCTCTAATATTTGATTCACTCTTTCTGTCTATCTGTCGGTTTGAGGGTGATAGGCGGTGCTAAACAACAATTTGGTCTCTAAACCCGCCATCAGTGATTTCCAAAAATTGGAAGTAAATTTTGTGTCTCTGTCAGATATTATCTCTCTCGGCATACCGTGCAGTCGGAACACCTCTTTCATGAATGTCTGGGTGATATCTATTGCCTTGTAGGTTGATTTGACGGGGATGAAATGAGCAGACTTGCTCAGTTTATCCACCATCACCATAATGGCATCATTCTGTTTGGTTGAAGTTGGTAATCCAGTGATAAAATCCATGGAGATGGTTTCCCATTTCCATTCTGGGATGGGTAAAGGGTGTAGTAGTCTTGTTGGGTGTCGATGTTCTGCTTTAACCTGTTGGCACTCTATGCATTGGGCCAAATATTTGGCTATGTCTTTCTTCAATCCAAGCCAATAAAATTGTTTACGGGTGGCAGTGATCATTTTCTGGTATCCTGGGTGACTAGTGTATGGTCTTTTATGTAGTTCATCCATGATGAACCTCTTCAAGTCGTCACGATTTGGAATGTACATTCTATCTTTGTAGGTGAGCAGACCTCCTTTGGTCATCTGGTAGCCTTCATATTTTACTCCAACGGGTTCTTGCTGTAGGTACAGGGTCACAGTCTGAATGAAGGGATTTGTTTCTTGTGCATTTCTGACTCTGTTCTTGACATCAGTCTCGCAGGTACTCACTACTGCCAGGTGAATTGTTTTCATGTTTCTGCTAAGGGCATCGGCCACCCTATTTTCTTTTCCTTTAATGTGTTTGATTTCAAAATCAAATTCACTAAGGAGGGCCATCCATCTAGCTTGTCTAGCATTGAGCTTTGGTTGGTCAAACAAATACCATAATCCACAGTGATCTGTCATAAGTATAAATTTTCTTCCCAAGAGGTAATGCCTCCACATTTTTAAGCCATGCACTATGGCAGCCAGTTCTAGATCATGAGTCACATAGTTGATCTCATGTTCATTCAATTTTTGGGATTCATAGCAGATCACACTTCCTTCCTGCATAAGGACTCCTCCGAGCCCTTCCTTACAGGCATCTGTGCACACAAGGAAGTCAACTTCTGGGTCAGTGATTTTCAACACGGGTGCATGGGTTAGTAGATGTTTCAAGGTTTGAAATCTTTCTTCACATTTCTGTGTCCATAGGAATTTTGTCCCCTTCTTATGGAGGGCAGTGATTGGACAACCAATATTGGAGAATCCTTTTATAAATCTCCTATAGTATCTCGCCAATCCCATAAAGGATCTGATGTCTGAGACATCCTTTGGGGTAGGCCATTCCATGATAGACCTGATCTTGTCAGGATCTACTGCTACCCCTTCCTCGGACAGAACATGTCCCAAGTAATGTATTTTCTTCTGAAAGAAGTCACATTTTCTGAATTTAGCATAGAGCTGACGCTCTCTTAGCACTTGCAGCACAAGTCTAAGATTCTCTTCATGTTCTTCTCTATTCTTAGAGTAGATTAATATGTCATCAATGAAAACTAGTACAAATTTATCTAAAAATTTACTGACTACATTGTTCATTAAGCACATGAAAGTGGCAGGGGCATTGGTTAACCCAAATGGTACTACTACAAACTCATAGTGACCATACCGTGTCTGGAAGGCGGTTTTATTGATGTCTTCACCCTTGATTCGGACTTGATGGTATCCCGACCTAGTGTCAATCTTTGAGAAAATATACGCACCTCCCAACTGATCGAATAGATCATCGATCCTAGGCAAGGGGTACTTGTTCTTTATGGTTACTTTATTAAGTTGTATATAATCTATGCACAGTCTAAGGGTGTCATCCTTCTTTTTCACAAACAGGATTGGTGCTCCCCATGGGGACACGCTGGGTCGAATATAACCCTTATCCATCATCTCTTTCAATTGCAATTTGAGTTCCACTAACTCAGGTGTGCTCATCCGGTAGGGTGTCCTAGACACCGGCACCGCTCCTGGTGCGAGCTCTATCGAGAAGTCAATGTCTCTTCTCGGAGGTAGACCCGGTACCTCTTTCGGAAACACATCTCTATATTCTCTCAGGATCGGGTGATCATCAGGGCTTGGTTTAGCACCTTCGATTGTTTTCAACACCTATATTGCATATAGGGGACATCCCTTTCGACAATACTTTCTCATTTGCAGGGCTGATATTTGCCTCACTGAGACAGGTTTTTAGATCCCTTGAAGGGTTATCCTTTTTCCTTCTTTGCTCACACATTCTAAGGTTTTATGGTAACAGTCCAGTCTGTATTTATGGGCGGCTAGCCAGTCCATACCAATCAACAGATCGTATGATCCTAGGGGTAATATGTTAAGGGTTGCTTGGGTGGGGAATTCACCCAACATTAACTACCAGGTTGGTATGACCTCTGCTACCCTTCTTTTGGTGCCAGTGGTTAACTGCACCAACCATGGCTTGGTTTGTTTTTGTGGCTGTAGCTTACACTTATCCACAGTTTTAGGGGCTATATAACTCAAATTTGAACCAAGGTCAAATAAAACAGACACTAGGTGGTTGAAAATCATACCTTCTATTTCCACCACTGAAGCTTGGTGGTCAGCTTGGTTATTATCCAAGGCTGCATAAATCTGTGGCACACTCCTTGCCACATGTTTGACTGTGGTCACTTCCTGAATGTTATAAACTTTCCGACTGTTCTATTGTCGGTGTGGACAGTCTCTCAGGAGATTCTCTTCTCCGCAACCCCATCATTTCAGAGGTTCTTTCTTTGGGTTATTAGTCTTTACTGGTATAGGTCCAGAAGTTTTATTTTTGTCCACCAAGGGAAAGTTCTGCTGGAGTACACTCTGAGTTGGAAAGTTCATTCTGGGGTTCTTCTTGTAGTTCTTAAATCCTGAGGATTTGATATCCTTTTTACAAATTTTTGAACCATTCTTCTGTCTCCAGTCTCCACGAAACTCTGCCCGATGTCCATATTGTTCATGACAATATGTTGCTTTTCGAATAGTGTCTTCTAAGGTCTTTGGCTCGTTGAATTCAATTCGGTTCCGGTATTCCTTGGGTAGCCCACTGATGAAGCGCTACGCCTTTGCCTTCTCTACTTTGATGCACGGTACATATCTCAATAAGTTGAGGAATTTGTTGACATATTCCTCTATAGTGATTTGCCCCAGTTTGAGTTCATAAAACTCTTTAGCCTTCTTGTCGAAATATTTTTCCGACAAATACTTCTTCCGGAAGTACTTCTCAAACCGTTTCCAAGACAGGTCCTCCTCGCGAACCCCTTTCATGTTCTTAAGATCTTCCCACCAGATGGAAGCTTTTCCATTCAGATTGAAAGCGACCACTCAGGCCTTCAAATTTTCTGAAAAATCATGGACTCTGAAATATTTCTTCAGTCCAAGTAGCCAGGCCTCGGCTTCCTCTCCCTTCTTTATCTCACCATCGAAGGAGGGAGGTTTGGCCTTTCTGAATTCCTCAAATTTATGACTCTTGGAAGTCTTTTGCTTCTTCTGTTTTCTTCGAGAATAGGAACTGGTCCTGCTGCTAGAAGAGCCTTCTGAATCGCCAGCTTCCTTCTCTGTGGAATCATCTGGCACTGGTCCTTTACCTCTAGGGTGGACCTTTCTTGAGGTGCTCCTCTCAGTATGGCCACTGATACGACCATGTTTCTGCATTTCGGGTTCATGCTGCATTTGTCGTTGTAGGTCAGATAAGCTCTGCAGTAAAACTACATTAATTTCAGTTTGCTTTTCTTTCTCTTTCATCATCCTTTCATTGTTGGCCTTGCAACTTTGCAATTCAACCATGAGACTCCTCATAGTCTCAGCTAGATCTGAAGGGGTTCCTATTGCTCTTCTTTCGTCAGACTCTTCATCTCTATTGTGGGAGCCTTCTCCCACCTCTTGGTGAGTCACCATACTCGGCGTCTGTAGATTCTCGTGGCTGATCATCCGCTTGGGTGAAAAGACAAACGCTGATTGTTAGTCAAGAGTTAGTTACATTTTTATAATCTACGCATATTTTATAACTCTTTCACATGCATACACAGTCGGGTTCTCGTTTCCAAGTTTTAATCCTGGACAAGAGAGTTACGTTAGGGGGTTACTCCTCATCGGAGTTCTTCGAACGGAGCCTATGCACAACTCGTGCATGAGCCCAATCAGGCCAAGTGTTGTAACCATGCTCTGATACCACTTTGTCACATACCCACTACCTAAATTGGATTTTTCTGGTCTTCTGCCGAATCAGAACCCTAAATATCCAAGGAGGACCAGCGTAAGTTGGCTCTTTCTCTCTCCCCACTCCCGTATGGTCATGGGTCATGATCACGGTCCGAATAAACGCAGTACCTTTTTCATATTTCACACCTTGGCACTACCATGATTTCGAGGCGTTTGACTTGGAAACCGCCGAACCCCAACAGGGCTAGTGACTGGCCAATGGGGATGAATCCCTACAGGGTTAGCAAATGGCTAATAGGAACAAATCCCAATAGGGATAGAGAACAGCCAATGAGAAACAGCCCCATTGCGTGGTTAAGTGGAATACAGGTGGCAGAGAGGGAAACATGACACAGTAGTCGACATGACAGGAGGGGGACCCACTTCACACGCCACACTATTCCGGACCCCCCCCATTAAAGGCAGAATGGCAAGGGGGGTCTGGAATCCACTTGAGTGCCGTTGATCGTGATGAATTAATCTCGACCGTTCGAGAGTTGCGCGTCCAATTCCG
>ML784359.1:39839-65504 GCA_009831015.1 Picea engelmannii
AAAGGGGACTCCGGAATGCATCCTCAGCCGTAGATCTTGGCGAGTGGACTCTGGCCATCCAAATCTGCTTGCTACTTACCCTAATGCACATCCGCGCCCCAGTGTAAAGCTGACATCTCTTCCTGACATCTGATGGTCATCCCAAACCCAAGATCCTCTGAGAGGATCCTGACCATTCATCCGAGCCTAACCACATGCTAACATCTCGAGGTTTATAAGTCTGTTCTTCAGGGTTTGAGAGCACAGGGTAACATGCCCTTCGGTATCCCGAAGGCCGAAATGTCGAAGAGCTAAACGAACCTCAATCGGTGATTAGCCCTTTGGATTAAGAATTGGTCAATATGACCTCTTCCCATATGACCACACTCTCTCTTCCGTCGGGATGTATCAAGGTGAGAGCCCGACCTCTTGTCATCAGGGCTCCCAAATCCCCGATTTCCCAAAAATGGGCAATCTTTCGACATGTACCCTCCTTAAATCGGACGGTCCACAACTGCTCCGGGGTTTCCACCCAGGAAAGTCCCGATCCCTTGTCACCAGGACTCCCGATCTCGCGATTCCTGATTTCCCGAAATGGGAGATCTCATGACGCGTGGCCTCTGTCAATCGGAGGGCTCAAATATATCCCAGGGTTTTCACCACGGAAAATCCCGAACTCTTGTCAACAGGAATCCCAATTTCACGATTCTCGATTTCTCGAAATGGGTGATCTCTTGACACGTGGCCTCCGTCAATCGGACGGCTCAGATCCATCCCAAGATTTCCACAATGGGAAGTCTCAATCTCTTGTCAACAGGACTCCTGATTTCCCGACTCCTGGTTTCAAGAAAGGGGTGGTCTCTTGACACATGGCCCCCGTCAATCGGACGGCTTAGATCTGTTCCAGGGTTTTTTGTCCCTATACACTGGGGTCCTAACCCTCGGGTAACTCCTGACAGATCCAACAGCTGTCGGGTTTTTCAGTCGAGATCTGACGGCTTAGACGACTTCCTAACTTGCAGGCTCTCCCACGATTTCCTAAATGTGGAGAGATCCACGGTCCAGATACTCTCATGGTCCTTGGGGATCTACAGTCCCGATCTCTTCGCTATCCATGAAGTCACAGAGAAACTAAGTAGTAGGGCGTTTAACACCCTTCTTTCTCCTACCAATCTAACGGTCGTGTGTGACCGCAGATTTCTCGATGAGATCTTGTCTGTCGTTCACCATCTATCACAGTTAAGGCCCTTAACTTTCCAGCTTCCTCTTATCGAATCTAACGGTCATGAGTGACCATAGATTTCCCGACGGGATCTCGTCCGTCGTTCACCATCTATCAAAGTTAAGGTACTTATCCTTCCAGATTCCTCTTCTTATCTGACGGTCGTGAGTGACCACAGACCTCCCGATGGGATCTCGTTCGTCGATTCGATACCTATCAGGGATTTCTTAGGGCCTTGTGCCCTCACGTCCTCCTCCCAGGTTCTTTATGGGCCTTTTGAGAAGGGTATCTCTATGGGAAGGTTTACCCAGGGTACTATCTGAAGCAGATAAGGGTATCGCTCTCCCGAGAACCAAACGTGAAGTCTGAATTAGATCAGTACGCATGTAAATAACGATTCATGAGGACATAAGCCATACATAGTCTTTCCATTATAAACATACAACTACCAGTACTGATCAAAACATCATATAGACATTCTTACCATGAAATCATTCACAGTTTCACAGCTTATGGGCATAATCATCAGAATAAACATATATATATATATATATANTCAAGATGCCAGAGGAAAAACACTTATCATAAATAACACCAGGGGTCAAGCAACTGCTGAGAGGGGTGCTCATTTCCACCCAACCGTAGGCTTAGCGAATCCTAGCGAATTTACCACTAGCCACCCTCGAGCTAAGACCACGATGCTGTGAGATTGCGTCTCTGTTTTCCAGTGACCAGGAGCAAAGGTTGCAATCCTTCCTCTCTGATATCACTCACTCTGCATATCGCCTGAGTTCTCCCCTCGTGTCTGCCCCCAATCGCTTCTACCCCACGCCTTATCCTCTTGCGAGGTTGCGTGTGGCGTGATTTCCCTCGCGCTGGTCAGTCATGATGGCTCTACAGATAGGCGTTTCACCTCCCCATCCCTCATTAATTCCCGAGGAGCCATCAACCTGCCAGCCTGCAAGACATTTAATTTGGGGCCAGCGAGCCGCTTTTGGTTCTCCGAGCCAGTGGAGTCCAAATACGGTATTAATTCTCAGTGGAAGTTAACGCCACCTTTCCAGGTGCCTTCCACCGCCATCGTGGTCTCTTTTTATACACATCCCCTCTCAGTAGTCTTGCAATATAAATTCATAATGTTATTCACATTTATTGACCTTTTCCATAAGGTCCATTCACATCACATATTCACATTCATGAGTTTGCCTCAGTTCTAGGCCAGTCCAGTTATTTTTACAAACTGGGGGAAACAGGGTGTTAAAATTGCCAGGAGGGTAGAGAAGAAATTCCTAATTGCCAGGTGGGCAAGGGGTTGAGATCACTACTGGATCTCACAGACTGTCATGAGGACAGCCAGGGAATTTCACAATGCTAGGTGGGAAATGGATCGAGATCGCTGCAGGATCTCATAGATTGCCAGGAGGGCAGCAGAAAGTTTCCAATTTTCCAGGTGGGAAAGGGAACAGAGATGGGATCAGTTGATTCCATAGACTACCAGGAGGGCAGCAGGGAAATCCCATATTGTCAGGTGGGCAGGGATGAGCAGATGAGATTATCTAAGAGTCTCATAAACTCAGAGGTGGGTTTGGATCAACAGATGCAGTTGACAAAAGAGGAATATCGGATAAATCTTCTGATGATTAGGGGAATCAAAAAATTCCTACCATTTGCCCAAGGGGAGGCAGAAATCTGTGTTGCAGATGCAGCAACAGCAAAAGCAGAAGAAGAAAAAGGGAATGATAATTCTGAGGAATGTCTCGATACTTTCAGCCAGGAAGCTGAAAAGAAGGAATCTGCAACACTGAAGCTGGCAGTAGAAGAAGAAAAAGAGCAAGCAGGCAGATTGATCACTCCATGGGAGATGGAGCTGGAGATGCTGGAGGATTGGCTGAACAATCTAGAGCCAGCAGGAGAGATGGAAGAAGTTGAGTTGTCAGAGAAGGTGACTGAACAACAATAAAGTCAAGAGAATACTGCAGAGATGAACTCTGTAGTAGGGTGGCATGTTAAGGCCACAGAGGAAGATGAAGAAGATGGAATGGGATATCACAGTGATCTGCCCAATTGCAGAAATTTTTGTAGCTGGGGAAACTGCATGAACAGATCCAACCATTGGAGCAGCTAGATGAAGTGATCGAGGAGATCAGGGAGCTAATGATCAAAACAAAGTCAGCAGAGACTTCCAACGAGGAGAAGATGAGCAAAGAAGCAGAAGAAGCAGCAACAGCAGCAACAACAACAATAACAGCAAAGAGATGGAGCAGATGAATAGCTCCAAAAATTTGTTTGGGATCCAGGAGGATTTCCAAAGCTAAGAGAGGAAGCTCATGAGCAGGAGCTCATGAATTTTTCAGCTGAGGAGTATGATGCAGGAGCATCTCTCCACGTCAGCCAGCTAGCCAACCAACCACGTCAGTGCATGCACTCAAGGCTGAAGAGAGGCGCAACCCTCATCTTCAATTTTGAATTTGAATGTAATTTAATGTTTTAGGCTATTGAGCCATGAAGTCATGCCTTTGTGCATGCATTAGAGTAGGTAGGCCTTTAATATTTTTAAGGTTGAGATCTAGATCCGATTTGCGGACTAGACAACCCATTCAATTCTATTGAATAGGGTAGGTAGATTGGAGGGAAGAGCTCTAAGAGCCCCCTCTTGTAAAAGATCAATTTCGATCTCATTTTGTAAGGAGATTTGTAAGAGAAGAAAAGGAGCTGAGACTTTGATATAGTTCATGCTCAGGAACACCTTGTAAAAACAAGCATTTTCCATTTAATACAAACAACAGTTTTTCCTGCATATTTCCTGTGTTGAATGAATGTCTGTGTGTTCAATTTATGCTATAGATATATGTTAGACATTTGCAGGGAGTTGTTTGATTTTCAGGCTTGAGAGGTTCTTTGTGGTTTCATCCTAGGAGGGCGTGACAGAGTACCACGGTCTCTGAATACTAGTGCATAGATGCACTTCTGAACTCTACGGATTCAGACAAAGACGAGCCAGGTGGGCACAGTAGCTGAAATCAACAATTCAAAGGAAGACCTTTGAGGTTGTTGAACACCTCAGGAGGCAAGGCTGTGGAGAACACAGTTGCAGACAGAATCTCTGAGGAGTTCTATAAAGCTCTACTAGGTGGGTATTGAGCCAGTGCAAGGAGTGCACAGGAGAAGAACTCTGTTGTGAGTTCTTAAGAAGTCAGAATCATCTGAGGATTCTTGAAAACTCTACCAGGTGGGCATTGAGCCAGTGCAAGGAGTGCACAAAGGAAGAACTCTGTTGGGAGTTCGTAAGAAGCAAGAATCACTGAGGATTCTTGAGACTCTGCCAGGAGGGAATTGAGTAATTGCCAAAGCACACAGGAGGAACTCTTTGAGTTCTGGAAATTGAAGAAGAATCCACTGAAGGATCTTCACATGGTTACTGAACACCCTGAGCACTTAGCAAGAGGTTGCTTGAGTGGAGGATATCCAGGAGGGCATCCAAATTCTCCCTCTGCAGGAGAAGGGAAAAAAGGATAAAACCCCTTAGGGGTATGATTATTTGAGAAGCTCAGAAGAGATAACACTTTTGCATACAAGGACTCTGCAGACACATAGAAGTTGTAGAATCCCTTGAGGATTCGAAGGATAAGCTCAGGAGGAGTAGTGCTTTCAGCGCACGAAGCCATAGCTGCAAGGAGTGCAGAAGTGAAAGGACTCTTTGGGAGGGTTCAGATTCTTTAAAGCTCAGGAGGAGTAGCATCTTTGAGAACGCAGGCGAGACTCAAGGTGAAGAGCTCACAGGGAAGATGAACAAAGGTCGAGGCCTTTGAGAATTTGAAATTCTTCCAATTCTGGTAAGAAAGTGCCAAATCTCGGGAGGAGCAACAGCTACCGTCGAATCAGCCAAGAGAATCTGGACCGTGGATTCGTGTTCAGGCAGCGTAGGAAAGGTGAAATGGAAAGATAGGTATGAGCCGTCATATCTTGGTCTAAACAGTCGACAACCATTGGATCTATTGAGAGTTGCACGAGGTTTAAACCTCATGTGAAGAGCAGAAGAAGTGAAAGTCCCGAGAAGGAGTTCGTATTGGGATATCAACGTTCAGGAGTTTGGGGGTCCAGAGGATGAGAGTCCAGACACTCGACATCAGAAATCGTGAAATTGTGAAAGAATCTGAGCTGTCCATCTGTGGGAGGACGTGTGTCGCGGAATCATCCATTTCGAAGATTCGGGCACCGGGACTCACAGAGGTGAGCATCTTGACTTCGCGAGTAACAAAGTCCCGAGAAAATCTGAGCCGTCCGATTGGAAGGACATGTGTCACCAGATCCTCTCTATCGGGGATTTGGACATTGGAGGTCAGAAAGGGAAGTCCTTCGACTTCATGAGTGGAAAAGTTGTGAAAAGATCAGGACCGTCCATCGAAGGAGGACAGGTGGCAGAGATCAAGGGTTCTCGCGAACTCAGAGGTTCGCAAGGTGAGAGCCCAAATACTGGGTGCTCCAAGTTGCGAAGTTGCGAATAGTGAAAAGCGTCAAGGAAGGAGTCAACCTGGCATTGACTTATCGCATCTCGAAATATTACCACAGGAGGGCACGAGAGTTCGACGCACAAACTCATGAAGGTGCGAGTTGTGAGAGGTGTTGGTATTTAAGCCCTAGCCTACGGTTACGTGTGGAGGGCGTTGGCAAGGAAAGGAGTCAACACTCCATTGATTTCTCGCATCTCGGGGATTCGCGAGATAAGAGCATGGGAGCTTGACGTTGAAACTCGTGAAGTGGCGAGTAGCGAGAGGTGCTAGCGCTTAGCCTAGATGGTGGTCATGCTCAAAAGGTGCTGACAGAAGGGAGTTATACCCATTTTCTCGATCTATGGTATCGCAGGATTGAGAAGGAGGAGTCGAGAGCTTCGACTCGTGAACTCGCGAGATCATGAGATTTCGACAAGCGCCTTTGGAATTGAGCCTTGCTGTTAGCGTCGTGGTCTCTTGGAGAAGGTGGAGCTCACACCTAGTGATGCTCGCACAGGGGAGCTTCCCGAAGGACCTGTGGATTGATTTGAAGGAGATTCCAGCAGGGAATCGAAAGAGCCGCTTCGGCTCATGAAATAAATTGAACGATCCTTAAGACCGGGAGGTCGCGTAGATACTCTGTCGAGGCAGATTTGGTGCCTGCATCACTTATGGTTGCCTTTGTAGAGGGCGAGTTGCACCTTGTTATGAATGCCATTATTTCCTAGCTTAATGAATTCCTTTTATTCTTTGTCTTATTTCTTTTTCTTTTCAAGAGAATAGTTGAGGGAAGGATGGCTCATGATAAGACCCCCTTTCTCTTGGTTATGCCACCAAGAGCCACTACCTTGGTTTGGTGACCAAATAGATTGTAGTGTCATACCGCTACATGCCCATGGACCTAATAGGTCAGCTCATGATGAGACCTCCTATCCACCAACTAGATCTTGAGTTTTATTTTATTTTATGGGTCCCCTTTTCTTACTGAGAAGCCATTTATTGCTTTCTCGGGAATCCTTGGGCGAAGCATCTCAAGGATTCAATTTGGATTTTAACTTTTGCCAGCTACTTTTACCCTTTGGGCCTTTAGCCCCTTCTTCCCACAAGGCAAGGTATAACCCTTACTAGCTTGGAAAACCCAATGCCCGAACCAAGGTAGGGGAAGATGAGAGGGACAATGATGAAAAATGGTAAGTATGGAAGGAATGGATGATGACCCTAAGTTGCAGTTGTAGTTGCAGTGCAAGTTCCTTCATGGCAGTTGTAGCACCAGTTGTAGTGCCAGATCCTTCATGCAATTTCCTTCATGCCAGTTGCAACACCAATTTCAATTCCAGCACCAGCTGCAGTACTAGTTACAGTGAAAGTTTTTGTGAAGTGTTGGGACTGATTTTTATTGTCCTAGTGCACCTTACCCTAGAAAATCTCCATCTAACTTCAAGTTACAAGTTGAAGCACCTTTGAAGTTTTAAAGGTCGTTATTGCTTGCCGCTGCTTTTGGATGGTGCCACTACCTATCGATGTTGTCAGAGGTATGTACTTACATATGTTCAAACTATATCATTATTCTAAAGGGTAATTGCAGAAGAAAAGATCTTTTGTCTAAACAACAATCGTAGATCCAAAAGGATCTTAGATCCAGCACATTCAGAGGAACACTGCACCCTAGGTTTGATTGATTAAATTGATAAGAATCAAATTTACACATATCAAGTTTGATAATTGCTAAACACTATAGTTGTGATAACAATCTTTGAAAAGTTTTATTATTGAATACTTGGCAGCATGTGAACACTTTTGAGATAAATGCTTACTGTAATCACTTACTAGATATAACTAGCATCTCCTTTAGGAGAAACTTCTTGTTTTCTTTCCAGGTTACCATAGAGGAATGATTGATCACAATGCTAGAAGAGTGTTTCTCTCATTCCTTATTATTGTATTTCTTACTTTTTACCCTTGTTTCAGGAAGGTCACAAGTGATAGCTCTAAAGGAGCTACTATGACGATTGTTCTTGATATTGTTTTATTATTATTATAAAGAGTATTATTCTTGTATGTTGTTTCTGCCTTGTTGTTCTTGTTCCGGGTAGGTCACAGGTGATAACCCTGAGGAAGCTATAGTGACGGTTGCAAGAGGCAACATATTAGATGAGACATGGGGCAGACTATCCAAGTTGTATACATGACCGTATACATCCAGGTACCAAATAAGATGAAGAAGAAGCTACTTTTGAGATACATAGTATCTCATATGGAGATTGATTGTGAGCAGAGAGCTCCAAAGATGACTGAACTTTAGAATAGAAATCATAGTAGACTTGGTCAATGGATAATGAAGCCACCTTGACAGGAAGAATAATTCGTTTGAAGTATGACTCAAATTTTCATATTAAGAAAAAACACCAAGTATATCCTGTAGAGACTATGAATTTTTTGTAGACTCAGAAGAAATCAAGACTCGGAGTAAGCCTGATCTGAGAAAGGATCAGATGGGAAAATATTCTAGGACTGGCAGACAAATGCCATGAGTTGAGAAGACTAGATCATAGCTTCAGAGACCTCTAGAAGACATGAAATCTCTTAAGAAGATTCCCTTGTTTCAATGACAGAGGAGGAAGCCAGTCAATGTTAGAGTTTAAGATATTATTAGGTTTCTTTTCAATTTACTAGATAACCATAGCATAGATAGGATCATTGAGAGAAACACAATCACAAGAGACACATCATTTATCCTAGGAAACCCTCATGGGGGGGAAAACCTGACAAAAACTTCCTTAATATAGATAGCCAATACAATGCCAAGACAATAAACCAAACACTACATAAAGTCCTCTCCCAAGTAATGTGCCTCTCTCTCTTTCTTCTTCTCCACTACAGCTACCAAACTTGTGCTCTCGATGATCGAATGAGTGAGTGAACAAATGAGGCGTTGGATTCCTTTATTGATTAGATCAATCCCCTTTTGTGGATTGATCATGTCGGTCATTGTAATTGACCAAATCCCCTTTTGTGGATTGGTCAAACCCTAATTGTAATAGGCTAAATAAGAATTCGGCCCCAATATATATTAAAGAGGCCCCAGAATATATTAAAAGGTGGTTATAACCACCCAGAAGAAGAACTCGGCCCTTCCAGTGAAGAGACACTTCCACACATGCCATAATTGTATAAATAAGAGAGGCCAGTGCCTCATTTGAACACACACTCATCTCACTCATCTAGTGCGCAAGTTTTGAAGGAAGCTGCAGTTGTCGGTTACCAGAAGAAGGAAGAGAGAGAGGCATGTTGCTCAATGTTGGATATTCTCTATTGTCTAGTTCATTATCTTGGCATTGTATTGGCTATCTATATTAAGGAAGTTTTTCTGGGTTTTCTTCCCCTTGAGGGTTTCCCAAGATAAATTCTTGTGTACTCTTGTGATTGTGTTTCTCACAGTGATCCTGTCTATGCTATTGTTATCTAGTAAATTGAAAGTAACCTAATAATAGCAGAAACTTTAACAAGCACCACTATCAATGAGCCAAGTGTCCTCACCAGGTGATACTGATCCTGAGAGGGCAGAGATTAAGACATAATATTCAATCCATTATTTTAGCATCTTTGTGGGTGGCTCTTCATCTTCAACTGCATGGGCATGGTGCCTCTTGTTTTTCTTTGTGTATTTTTCTCATCTAGTTGGACAATGTTTAGCAATATGTCCCATCTTGTCAGAATGGTAACATTGGTAGGATGAGAAATTCTTTTCTCTTCATTGACCTTTCTGAGGCTTCTAGAATCTCCTTGGTTGAGATTCTTTATGTATGAATTTGTTTTGGGGGTGAGACTCCTTATGATTTTATTTTTGGAAGTAATACTTATTTCTTCCTCCTTTAGTGTGAGTAGCTAGGGTTTGATCTTCATCTCTTGATAGCAAAGCTTCTCGGTTAGCTACTCTTGATTCTTCTTGAACACATTCTTCCCAAAGACTGTCAAATTGTAGTTTCTCCTTTCTGGCACAAATAGTTTGGATGAATGCATCCCAAGGTCTTGTGAGACCATTAAGGGCTGTCATTATGAGTTCATATTCATCTATAGTATCTTCAATTGCTTCTAGTTGTTCTTTGAATTGTGATATTCTGGAGAAATATTCCTGGATTGTTTCTCCTTTCTGCATCCTTGTATTCTTGAGTTGAGTTCTTAGATTCATCTTCTGATTTATGCTCTTTCCTTCATATAATCTGGTTAGGGCATCAAACATTTCTTTTGGAGTCTTATTTGAAGAAACTTGAGGAATCAAGTGATCTTTGATAGAATCTGCAATGATTCTTTTGGCCCTAACTGTGTCCTTTTGGTGTTTTTCTTTAGTTGCAACATCGACGGGTTCTGGTACATTCTCTTTAATGAATCTTGCTAGGTCATTCTCTTCAAGAATGAGTCCAATCCTATACTTCCAGGCACAAAAATTTTCCACACATTCTAGCTTGTCAACAAGCTTAGTGCTTGCAGACATCTTTTACCTGGAGCTAGGAAAATGACTTAAAAATGAAAATGCTCAGAATTGAATTTTGAACTTACCAGGAGGTGCGCTTGGTTGAGGCGAGTAGCCTGGTGTGGTTAGATTTTAGAAAATCCATTTTTTTGCCCCTTCAAACCTTTTGGTTTTCTGGTACTTCTAGTACTGGTGAAAACTAGGGTTTCACTTTTCGGGAGTTCTATCCACTGAAAAGGTGCGCTGAAGGTGCCAAAGAGTTCCTTAGGCTAGGGCACAGTTTTCTATATGACTTTTGGGATGAAATTCCTCTTCAATGAAAAGCCATAATTTCCTTGTACGACAACAATGACATTTTTCTTTTTTCTGTGAAAGATGCTCTCTTCAGCTCAGCTCTGATACCATGTTAAAGTTTAATCTATTATTAGGTTTCTTTTCAATTTACTAGATAACCATAGCATAGATAGGATCACTGAGAGAAACACAATCACAAGAGACACATCATTTATCTTGGGAAACCCTCATGGGGGAGAAAACCTAGCAAAAAATTCCTTAATATAGATAGCCAATACAATGCCAAGACAATAAACCAAACACTACAGGAAGTCCTCTCCCAAGTAATGTGCCTCTCTCTCTTTATTCTTCTCCACTGCAACTACCAAACTTGCGCTCTGGATGATCGAATGAGTGAGTGAACAAATGAGGCATTGGTTTCCTTTATTTATACAAACTTCCATGCACTAAAAGGAGGTGTCTCTTCACTGGCAGGGCCGACTTCTCTTTCTGGGTTGTTAGAACCACTTTAATTAGCCTGGGGGACAACTTATTAATTTGTATGTTACTTTTAGGGTTTTGATCAATCCGCAAAAGGGGATTTGGTCATTTACAATGCCCGACATGATCAATATACAAAAGGGGATTGATCTAATGAATAATACATCAATAATAAATAGAATACTCTTTGCAGTTACAATATTTCAACAATCAGAAGGACTAGGATATGGATTTTTCCTTAAGACTAGAAGAGAAGTCAGTGGTGACTTCCAAGATTGATCTAATAGATAAAGCATGTTGCAGATAACAGTATAGATATGTACAAAGCCTGATTTGTGTCTAGAGGATTCTCCCAGCAAGAGGGAGAAGACTATGATGAGATAGTTGCTCCAGTAATCAGAAGAAATATATATAGAACAAACATTATTCATTAAAAGAAGCCAACACAGTATGAGATTCAGAGGGAGCAAGTAGAAAATCCCTGTATTTGAGATTGAGTTATCTCCAGTGCCAGTTGGTGCAGTACATTAGTCGGGCCATGGAGACATGACTACAATAGAAGATTGAGTTACCTCCAGAGAAAGAGTATAAGCTACCCCTAGTGTTAGTCATTGAGCCACTCTCAGTTTCAAATGAAGTTATTGTCGTGATAGAGTAGAGGAGTTACTCTTAGAGTTCAACAACCATAGTGAGAATGGAGCAGTCATTCTCAGCTTCAGAGAAACTGCAAGTGTAGAGTCCTAGTTCCAAAGGAATAGTTACAGAAGGAGTAGAGGACATACTCTCAAGAAGTGAGACAGATAGTGCTTTGCATAAAGCACATAGAGCTAGCACATGATTGTGCAGAATAAGTTAAAGTTGAGCAAGTGTACCAGGTTGGTACAATGTGATGTGAAAATTTGGTTTCGAAGTAGAATATAGGAGACTCATGTCTGCAAGTTGAAGCAAGTTCCAAGTTCTTGGTATGGCAGGATTGATAGTTTTATGATGACCTTGGGCTTTACCAAGAGTAAAGTTGATCCCAACCTTTACATCAAGATTAAGAATGATGGACCAGTTATACTGTTGCTATATGTGGATGACTTATTCTTGACATATGAAGAAAAGCTCATCACAGATTATAAGAAGAATCTTGTCATTGAATTTGAAATGAAGGACCTAGGCTCGATGCACTATTTGTTAGGTCTTGAAGTATGGCAGAAGCCAGAAGAGATTTTCCTTAATCAAGGAAAGTATGTTGTGGAAATTCTGAAGAGATTCAACATGATGGACTATAGAGCCATGTCCACTTCTATGGAGACAAATCTAAATTTATTGGCTGATACTTCATTAGAAATAGTTGATGTTACTCTATACAGACAAATGATTGGTTTGTTGATGTATCTGATGAATACCAGACCAGATATATGTTTTTTTGTGAACACCTTGAGTCAGTATCTGGTGGAGCCTAGACAAGTTCACCTTGTAGCTACAAAGTATGTGATGAGATACCTTAAGGTTACGTTGGACTATGGCCTCTATTATACTGGAGACTGTGACTTTAGATTGTATGGCTATACTGATTCAGATTGGGCTGGAAGTGCTTCAGACAAAAAAATCACTTCAGGATGTTGTTTCAGTTTGGGATCAACCATGACTTTATGGAAAAGTAGGAAGCAGTTCAGTATTGCTCTCAACATGACAGAAGTGGATTACATTGCAGCATGTTCTGCCAGTTGTGAAGCCATATGGATTCAGAAGTTGTTGACAGGTCTATTCGACATGGAGATGGAAGGTACCATGATTCTATGTGATAACCAGAGTTGCATAAAGATGACACAGAACCCAGTGTTCCATGATAAGATGAAGCACATAGAGATCCAGTATCACTACATTCGTGACATGGTGTAGAAGGGAGCTGTAAATCTCCAATATGTTGGCACATATAAGCAATTTGCAGATGTGTTGACTAAGCCTCTATCTCGTGTGAAGTTTGAGTACTTCCGAGACAAGCTTGGTGTAGTCCGAAAGGACCTCCCTTGAAAGGGGGAGTGATGTTTATGATACTATGGTATCTTGACCAACAATGGGTAGCTCAATTAGGATTTTATATCCTAGGGGAGTGATCATCCCTAGGTAGATCCCGAAGGTCTGGTAAGGACAGTCTGTCAGAGTACATGTGCATGTATATGCCAGTTGTGGTCAGTGGTGGTAGCTCAGTTAGGATTCTATATCCTATGGAATCTTATGATTCCTGGGTAGATCCCGAAGGTCTGGTAAGGACGGTCTGTCAAAGTACCACAGATGTTGTTGATGCACCTGCCTCATTTTGTTGCCACATATAGATGTTGATGTTCCAGCTTCATGTTGTTGTTGATGATGATGTTATTCCAACTTCATGTTGTTGATGATGATGATGTCATTCCATCTTCATGTTGTTGATGTTCCAGCTTCATGCTGTTGATGATGACGATGTTACTCCATCTCTGCGCTGCAAATGATGATGATGTTCAATTTCTACTAATGTTGATGATGAGAAAAAATTCTGATGACCTATAGATATGACCAACAGTGTTCCTGATGCTGAAGACGATGTCCCCTCCTCTTGATGATGTATTGAGTCCAGTCAGTTGTTATTAATGTTGTTAGTAGACTACCCTTCTTGTTAACGGGGAGTGTTGAAATATTATAACTTCGAAGAATATTCTACCTGAGAGAGAGTTGAATAATATTATTATATTATATTTAATTAGGCCCTATTGTGCCTTAGTAAAAGTCGGCCCTATTGTGCCTTGACAAGTAATTGTAAATTAAGAGGGTAAAGTGATAGGTCGGCCCAAACCTAATTATAGGCTAGCCATACCACTATTTATAAGAGAGGCCAGTGCCTCATTTGGACACATACACACCTAGCTTTGTAGTGCGCAAGTCTTGGAGGAGAAGTTGTTGCAATTGGGGGTGATGTTAAGGAGGATTTCTAGTCTATCTCTTGGTATTTCTTTCTCAAGTGGTGCGCTACTCTTCCTAGTGAAGGAGTAGAGGAGGATCTTCTGTTCGGTCTTTGGTCTATCTATATTGAGGATGTTTTGTTGGGTTTTCTTCCCCATGAGGGTTTCCTAGGTTAATCTGTGTCTCTATAGTTTCTGTGATTGCCTCTCTTTAAGTGATCTTATTTATGCAACTAATGTGCTAAATGATTATATTAATAAAGAAGAATCGTAATTGCTAGCTGTATAAGTAAAACTTCAACATAATTAACCACCGACTCTCCCTTGGCCATCTTCGTGCTTCTCAACTTCTCTCTGAGCAACATCTTCCTACTCTGGTTATCAGATTGGTACAACTTTACTAGGGCCTCCCACATATCCTTGGTTGTCTTCTTGCCAGACAGGTGAGGAATAATGTGGTCTTTGACTCCATCCACAATTATTTGCTTGGCCCTCACATCCTTCTTGAGATGGGCTTATTGTTGTGCTAGATCAGCTGGGAGTATAGCCTTGCCTTCAGCAAACTCCCACAAGCCATTCTCCTCTAACAACAAACCCATTCGCTCCCTCTAAGGACTGAAGTTTGAGGGTGCCCTCTATTAAAATATTGTAACTGCGAAGAATATTCTAATTATAATTGAGTTATTATTATATAGATCAATCCCCTTTTGTTGATTGATCATGTCGGGACTTATGTATGACCAAATCCCCTATTTTGGATTGGTCAAACCATGTTTATATGGTGTTAATTGAGAAGTCGACCCCTAGGACTAATTAAATTGGTTTTAACCACTAGTTGAAGAAGTCAGCCCAGCTTGGTAAAGAGACATAACCCTAGCACCTCCCAGCTAGTATAAATAAGTGAGGATGGTGCCTCACTTACTTACTCACTCAGTCACTCATCTTGTGCGCAATTTTTGGAGGTAGTTGCAGTTGGAAGGAGAGAGAGGCGCATTGCTCAGTCTTGGATATTCTCTAGTGTTTGGTATTTTATCTTGGCATTGTATTGGAAATCTATATTAAGGAAGTTTTTGCTAGGTTTTCTTCCCCATGAGGGTTTCCCAAGATAAAATGTTGTGTACCTTGTGATTGTGTTTCTCTCAATGATCTTTCTTATGCTATTATTGTCTAGTAAAATGAAAAGAACTTAATGGAAGCTCTAAATTTAACATGGTTTCAGAGCTTGACTGAATAGCGAACCTTTCACTGGGTTACGAAAAATGTCATTGTTGATGTACAAGAAAATTAGGGCTTTTTGTTGGAAAGGAGTTTCAAACTAAAAACCATCTAGGGAAGTGTTCCCTAGCCTAGCGAACTCATTGGCAGCTTGAGCACACCTTTTCAGTGGCTAGAGCCTCCAGAAAGTGAAGCCCTAGTTTTGACTGGTACCAGAAAATCAGGAAACCAGAACTAGTACCCGAAGTACCAGTCCAGATTTGCGCAAGATGAGTTTCAAGGGGTAAAATTTGGATTTTCTGAAAACAAACTACTCCAGCCTACTCGCTTGAGCCCAGTGCATCTAGTCCTTGGATTAGAATTCCAAAATTTGAAGTTTGAAAAATTAGGGTTTCCTCATAAAACCCTAAGTTGCAGTTGCAGTTGAAGTACCAGTTGTAGTTGCAATTGCAATTATAGTTGCAGTTGCAGCTACAATAATAGTTATAGCTGCAGTTGTAGTATCAGTTGCAGTGAAAGTTTTTCTGAAGTGTTGGGACTGTTGTCCTAGTGCACCTTACCCTAGCAAGATAATGTCATAGGTATATAGTTACATATGTTTAAAATGCATTATTATTCTAAAGGGTATTTGCAGGAGAAGGGATCTTTTATCATAGATCCAGAAGGATCTCAGATCCATCATATTCAGAGGAATAATGCACCTCAGGTTCGATTATTTTGATATGCATCTATTTATGATATTATGAACATCTAGGTTGTATGTTGAAGTTATGACCATCATATTAACAAGTGGTCAAAATTAAAGTCAAGGTATTATATTGATTAAAGTTGAGATTATAAAGTTTATTCTCTAACCTAGATTTCTGTCAAGAAGTCATATTATCTCAGTACAGAGGACAAGTTGAAGAGAATACTTGTCATCTTGAGCGAAGAAGACTAGGAAGAAAAACAACAAAGCTCATTCTTAAGGACAAGACTCTAGGTTCCAGGTTTGATTGATTAAGTTGATAAGATCTGCAAATGTCAAGTTTGATAACTACCTCATAGTTGAGATAGCAATCCTTAAAAGTTTTATACTTGGCATCATGTGAGCATTATTGAGATGAATGCTTATTGTAATCACTTACCAGATATAACTAACATCTCCTCCAGGAGAAACCTCTTGTTTTGGTTCCAAATCACCATGGAGGAATGATTGAAGAGTGTTGCTCTCATCTCGTATTGTATTTCTTACTTTTGACCCTTGTTCCAAGAAGATCACAAGTGATATCTCTAAAGGAGCTACTATTGTTCTCACTATTGCTTTATTATTATAAAGAGTATTATTCTTGTCTGTTGTTGTTCCTGTTCTGGGTAGGTCACAAGTGAAAACCCTAAGGAAGCTATAGTGACGGTTGCAGAAGGCAATAGATTAGATGAGACATGAAGCATACTATGTACATGACCGTATACATTCATGTACCAAAGAAGATGAAGAAGCTATTTTTTTGAGATCCAGAGTATCTCATATGGTGATTGATTGTAATGAGAAGAAGGCTCCAAAGATGATCAAACATTAGAATTGGTCAATGAATAATGAAGCCACCTTGACAGGAAGAAGAATTTGTTTGAAGTCTTACTCAAATTTTCATTTTAAGACTTGGTATTCAACACCAAGTATATCCAATAGAGATAATGAAGTCCTTGTCGACTCAGAAGAAATCAAGACCTAAAATCAGCTTGATCTCAAAGAGAATCAGATGGGAAAAGGAGACATTCTCCGGGACTGGCAGACAAATGCCATGAGTTGAGAAGACTAGATCATAGCTTCAAAGACTTCTAGGAGATGTGAAACCTCCTGGGAAGATTCCTTTGTTTCAGTAATAGAGAAGGAAGCCAATCAGAAGGAATGGGACATGGATTTTTCCTTAAGACGAGAAAGGAAGCCAATGGTGAATTCCAAGATTGATCTAACAGATCAAACATGTTGCAGATAATAGTATAACGATGTACAAAGCCTGATTTGTATCGAGAGGATTCTCCCGGCAAGACACTTACTCCAGTAATTGAAGAAATAGTTCCAGTATTCATGAAGACAACAAGAACAACCATGACAGTATGAGATTCAGGGGGAGCAATCCCTATATTTGAGATTGAGTTGTCTCCAGAGCCAGTTGGTGTAGTACATTAGTTGGGTCACGAAGACATGACTACAATAGTAGATAGAGTTACTTCCATGACATAAGGAGAGCTACCTTCAATATCAGTTATTGAACCACTCTCAGTTCAGATGAAGTTGTTGTCGTGATGGAGTAGAGGAATTACTCTCAGATTTAAGCAGTCACAATGAGAATGGAGTATCCATTCTCAGCTTCAGAGCAGTTGCAGGTGCAGATTCCCAGTTCCATAGGAGTAGTTGCAGAGAGAGTAGAGGACATCTTGGCATTGTATGGGAAATCTATATCAAGGAAGTTTTTGTTGGGTTTTCTTCCCCATGAGGGTTTCCCAGGATAAAATGTTGTGCACCTTGTGATTGTGTTTCTCTCAGTGATCCTGCTTATGTTATTATTGTCTAGTAAAATGAAAAGAACTTCATAGAAGATCTAAATTTAACACCCTCCAGCATGTCTTCATACCTCAAGCCTGCACTGGCCATTTGAATCAGCTGCTATGTTTCCCATACTCTTTCTGGTATCACTTGATGATTAACCCTTCCTGGTCTGCACAACAAGTCACTTGGCTCTTTATGTACTAGGTTGAGCTCTGATACCATGTTGATTTCTTATAACCCAATACACAGAGCTTAATGCCAATAATCTACTAAACCAGAAATTTATACTTTCTATTATAAATTTCATAATTATGCATGCAACCTACAACTGAGTTATTTAATAGAAAATAGACAACAACATACAGTGAACCAAGCACATAAATGGACAAACACCAGAAGTTACCTTGGAAACCCTAGTGTGGGGAAAACCAGCTAAGGAGGGGTTTTATTGATCTTCTTGAACAAGTTTATCAACAAAAATTACATACAGTAAAACTCAGAAAACTATAACAGTAACTTTAGAAATTCTTACAGCACCAATCTGCCATGTTCTAGGAGCTGTATGGCCCTCCAAAACTCAAGCTAATAAGCCACAATACGGCCCAATTGTCTAGGCCACTTCCAGGTGTTGTATGGATTCCTTAGTGCATCCTTATGGACCTCTGAACAACCCATAAATATCTGTTGCTCGACTGTTGTATAGTACGGCCCTGAGAAGATGAGAAGTATCCCACTTCCCACTTTCAACAAATTCTACCAGCTCCTTGTTGCCCTTGCTCTGCTCAAATAGCTATCATGCGCCCCTAAAGTTGGCTACTCTGTTCATCTATTACTCTTCAATGAAACTCAACCACACTCTTTAGTTCATGCACCCTCCTTCAGCTCACTTGCTCAACTCACAAATGAGGAATATGTCCTCTCACCCTCAGCCCCTACCTTTATCTCATCTTCCACCTTTTCTTACTTGATTTGTGTGCCAATATAGTCTCCAAGGAGGTGTGGACCCCTTATTTGGACCCTACAGTCCACTCACAAGCCCATGAGGTGCGCCCCACTAGGCTTGGGCCCCTCAATCCACTCAAAACATAATATTTGTTGATTGCATAAGTCAGACTTAGTCTAAGATAACTAAGGCTGATCTGGTTCATTTGTGTGTCCATCAACTAGCCTAGGACACATAGGCATAGCTAAGACACCTACCAAGATAGAAAAACTAACAGAGTGCAATCCATCTCTAAACCAAAATACATCAACAAAGAGGCTCTAAATGGCCTCTAGAGTCCAAAAAAAATCATACTACAACAAATAACTACATATCATGAAATCTCTACAACACTCTAAATAAATAATTTTGTATGCTTGTTGAATTCTTGTGCATTGTTTTGAATGGGTATAAACAACAATTCAATGGAATTAGACGTTGGGAGAGAAAAAAACGTTGTTTTGGATTCTGAGCTATCAATGAATGAAGGTGAAACATTTTATGGAAATTGGAACACTGTCCATTCTCTTTTTTAATTACCTTTTTCTCAATTTGTGGGTTTGTGGAAACATTGGCATTTGTACAACGCTGATTTCCATTGATATATAGCTGGTACAACCATTCTCCATCTTGTTGTACTCCACTTCTTGTAGACACCTCTGGAATGTTGTACTCACTCCATGTTATGCACAAGATTTGTTTGGGCTGTATGATATAGAATTAAAATCATATTAAGTGCACTGGAATACCTTCCATCACTTTTGTTACAAGCATCCAGGTAATATTTGGACTGGCAATATAAAGACTTCGAAAGTGTTATTGTTGGGCAATTGGGATAGACAAACCTGTAGCGTGCATAGCTTTTGTTTTTCTTTGAAGGAACTCTGTCCATAGATTGTACACAATATCCTCGGTGAAAATAAAGCATTTGATCCCGGTCTTGTAAGCATTTGAAGGGACACTAGATTTCTGTCTCATTGAATTTGCCACTCAAGTTGGCCATTAAAACAGAGCAAGTAGTATACTGTGAATGCATTTGAAATTTGCACCCACAGATTTGTTGTTTTGGGCATTTATTTTTGGTCGTCCGGAGCAATACTAATACAACATTGACAGAGATAGAGTATGTGTGTTGGTGAAATGGACAGGCCATAGGCCTATCGTTTACGGATCAATTGGTGTATACTATATAAGATGAATTGAACATCTTTTTTGTTTTTTAATTAAAATGGCAGGAGCACTCATAGATGTTTACCAATGTTGTTTTTCATGTTTTTTGCATTACAAATTTCACTGAAACTTGAAGTAATCATCATCCATGGTATTTTTAGCAAATATGAATCAAACATGTGATACTTATCCTCTGTGCCAAACAAATTTTATTCACTATGTTAACTATGATATTTGGTTTTCTACGTGTGGTTCCTCATTATAATTGGTTTGATCTGTTAATCTACTTTTCATTTTTTCCTAAAGGTAGCATAGAATATTTGTTTATATGAGATGGTACCTTGAGATTCACGATACGCCCTATTGAAACCATTGGATATGTGTATAGTGTTTCATTATTTCTTCAATTCACTATTTTACTATCCCTTTCTTTCATGCATGTCTAATTCTAGTGTTCTTAAACTTTCAACAGCATATGAATTGTCCAAAAAAGAAGGGAAGGTTGGGACTCCAGAGCATCCTCTGTCTGATCTTGGGTTATTAAGTTACAGAGGATATTGGACAAGAATCCTTCTTGACATTCTTAAGAAACATAGGGGTAACATTTCAATCAAGGTATTTATTTGATTTCACTCTTTAGTAATTAAACGTTTGTGATTATGCAGTTCAATTTTAGGAGGTCTTGCCTATTTCATCTTTACTCTGCAAATTCCTTTTATTCTCGGAACTTAGTGACATGACAACTATCAAGGTAGAATATGTTATCAGTACACTACAAGTTTTAGATCTTATTCAGTATCGGAAAGGACAACATGTTATATGCGTTGATCCAAAGGTTTTAGATCGTCACTTGAAATTCGTTGGGATAGCTGGGCTGGAAGTTGATGTATCTAAGCTTATCTAGACTCCCTACAAATAGCAACGTGGATGATTCATTTTTTGATCGTTAGACGTTTCTTTGTGGTTATGCTGAGCGAAATGAGAAAATCTACCAATTTCATTTTTGTCTGCATCCTTTGGGAATGTAGCTTATGAAAAATGTTGCTTATGGAACATCAGTTGTATATTTGATTCCATGGTGGTTTTGATATTCTTTTTCATATCTGAAAGGATCTCTTACTCATTATTTCAAAGTTTAAGGCTTCATCATGCATCCTGGTGTGCAACAAGTTGTGATTCTTTAAGTCTGAATGAACAACATTCCAGCACATTACAAGTTGTGATTATTTAAGGCTGAATGGACAACATTCTAGCACATAAATGAGTCACTTCAAGATAATTCATCATTCTTTGAAATTATTATCCCCTTTTAAGGTGGCCCCTTTCTGCAGGGACAGTTAGTGTCTACACTGCCTCCCTTGTGAATCATGATGAGGATTGTAAAGGAACAATACCCTTGCCAATAAAGTAATGGAAATTTTCTAATGATATGTGACCTTTAAAACTGTCACTTTTTATGTTCCGAGTGTATGATGTCAATTATTTATACTTGAATTTTATTAAAAGTATAACACCTTCTGACTCGTAATGATTATTAACTTGTCATTTGTTAAACAAACTTATTTGTTTCTGTTAGAACACTTTTCAATATAAGTAGACCATTTCAAATACATTGAAGCCTGATCGAGTCTTATTCTCTCATTTGTTGTGTTTCAAATTATGTTTTGGTCCCATACCACAAGAGAAAAAATTGAATATGAATTTTATGCATGGCCTAAGCTGAAACACATCACAGTTCGTAATAACTATTTTTGTTGTTTTGGGAAAAAATATCGAACAAACCGAGGAAACATTAGTAGAACTTGAGTGAGCTTTTCGTTTTCTTGTAAATTGTTTTTTACCAGTGCAACCATCTTGTAATTATAAAAATGAAAGAGAATTAAGGTATCCAAATTAGGTTTGAACTTTTAAAATGTAAGTGCTTTAAAACATTGGATATCCTTGTTCAAAGAAAACAATCTCATCAAGTGGAAACTTTATGAAATACTTCCACACTATTTACGGTTAACTTTGCTTAAGAGCTCATCCATCCCATCCAGTTAGAAGTCCAAACAATATTTGGCTTGCCATTTTGTGATTCGATTAACATAAAAATCACATGAGCTTATGCGAGAAGCATCCAGAATATTCCAACATTAGAATATAAATGGATAATCTTCAAATGATTGTGTATTCAATTTACATCTCCATTAAAAGTTCTTTGCTTACATAACATTTATTACATTACAAAGCATCACTGCACAAAATTTGTCAGCAGTTCATGCACAAACAATCGAACACTTAATTGATAGTAAAGATCTTATACACAAAATCCAGTGGACAACCAGCTTTGATGTTGAATATCGCTCCATGATACTCGATCTCGATGTCAACTATTTTACATGGACGTCAAGACTTGAATCCATAGATTGAATAGATTTGTTATTGGGCCACATGCTCCTGTCCAAATAACATCTCATAAATAAAATTTTATGCACATACACGAGCAAGATTCATATAGATGTGACATATCCAACACTAGTAGATGATATTCGAAAAAGTTAAACTCTCTCCCCACATTAAGATGGGATAGCCCATTATCAAACACAAACACAAGTGCATCTATGTTGTCAAAGTACATGTTGGACTTGGTTAATCTGTGATAGCCTAGGGGCATCTATGTTGTCAAAGTACATGTTCGACTTCGTTAATCTGTGATATCTTAGGGGCATCTATGTTGTCAAAGTATATGTTGGATTTGTTTTGGCATTGTTTGTGTGCTTCATATTAATGCTGATTTATATGAAGGTGGGGAACTTGGTCCACGAAATTTGAACCCAAGTCATCATTACTATTATGCAAAAAACTTGGCCTTTGACATTAAACCATGGTTTGATGCACAAGGTGTTCAAAGTATATTGGCCTTACCATTAAACCATGATTTGATGAACAAAGTGCTAGAAGTATTTATAAAATTTGTGTACTTAAGTTTAACTAAGTACCATTTTTTTTTTATAACTTCTATTTAAAAATGTCAAATATTAAATAGCAATCAAGTACATGACATAACTTTCAATTTTCTAAAATGTTGATGTTATACTTAAACTTTTTGCCTTTTGAATTAACAATTTTAGGATAGGTTGTGCCTAAAAAAGTGAGCAATAAGAGGTTGAGAACATAGTTATTAGCTTGATGAGAATCATTGAGAATTCTCTCTTTCTAGAGGTCATATTTAGTGGTTATTTTTATCCCCATTTTAAAAAGTAGCGCGACTAATGACATATTTTTCTTTTTGGGGTTAAAATTGCAAAATTTTGCAACCATGAGCTTCTATAAAGTTGCAAACAAAAACCTTAAAATCAACCCCTGACTTGAAAAGAAATGCTCCCAATAACATCCCTCTTTTTTTCTGGGGTTAAAATTACAACTTGTTTGAAATTGTGACCTTGACAATTTGTATCATTCCAATCAAAAATCTTAAAATCAAACCCTGAAACGAAAAATGGTGTTAGTAGAAGCAGTTTTTTTCTTTTGGGGTTGACATTATAACTTGTTTGAAATTGTGGCCTTGACAAAAGGTTCAATTTTAAAAAAAGGAAGAAAACAAAAAATAAAATAATTTAAAAAAAAAATAGAATATATAAAAAATTAAAAAAATAGCAAGCAAATACATTTTCGATAGATATTAAACTTTAAAAAATGTGTAATTATAGATATATTTAAATTTTTTTTGTTGTTTGTTTTGTTTTGTGGTTTTTCCTTATATTTATATGTTTTCTTTTTATTTTTTTATGATTTTATTTTCAATAGTATTGGTTTTTTAGGCCATGGTTTCAATTTGCAATGATATCGATTGCCAATGCCACAATTTCAAACAAATTGTGTTGTTAACTTCAAAAAAATGAAGTGCTATTGTTAGCACCACTTTTCATTTTGGGAGTCGATTTTAAAGCTTTTGTTTGAAATGATACTAATTGTCAAGGCCATGATTCAAACAAGTTGTAATTTTAACCCGAAAAAAAGAGTGATATTGAAAACATCACTTTTTGATTCGGAGGTTGATTTAAAAGTTTTTGTTTAAGACTTTACCCAAAAATATGGATATTTAGATGAACGGTTTTTGTTTTGAGGTCATAGTTCTCATTAAGTGAGTAACTAAGTTTGAAATCTCCCAAGGATTATATATAAGGATCAAATCTCATGAGTCCCTTCAGGTTGTCTGTGAAAGGCCCAATTTTCCCTTCAACATTTGAATTTTTATTACATTACAAACTATGGGTAAATCTTGTATACACTTTTGACCACCATTATGTTTTATCGAAAAATCCTATAAATCTAAGTGATTGGAGAAGGTACAATACTTAGAAAGTATTTTGTCTGATTGGACAATGATTTAGTGATTTGATGTACAAATATTAAAGGAAAAACCTAATGCACTAAAAACTTGGGTAGAAAATCAATCTCAACTCAAGCTTTAATTGTCACAAGCGAGTGCTAGAGCTAACAAATTGATACAATAATTGTTATCATCATTGCTCACATAGATATAGATAATATCACTATTTAGCATACTTCCCCTTTTAATAGGGAGAAGTACGAACCATGATGAGCCACACTTAGTAAACACCACATAGGGTGGGAGGAACTTTGTTGAGAATTGAACTTGGGTTGCCATGACGATAATTGCTCCAAGTTGCAGCTAGGCTATAATATGACGAACATACACTCACACACATATACACTCTCAAGGTTTATGTATGAATGTTGCATAGGTATGTTTGGATGTAGGGATAATAACTTACAGTATAATACTATAAATATGACTTTTTTTAAATTATAGGTACAATGGTATGTTGGATTTTATTTATGAAAGAGGTTATTACAATGCAAGTACAACTATATATATGGGTCAGTACAATATATAATTATTTGGTCATTTCATTTAAGAGCTAAAAAGTTGGTTTAATTACTCTTAATGTTGTTTTGGGGAAATGATAAATATTGTCTAAAGCACATTCACATTGGGGCATCTTATACGTTGGGTAATAGTGGGGTATGATAGTGACACTTATGTAGTGTATATGACCATAATATGATAAAAGTTGTGCAGAGATGTATGGAAGGATTCCATGGGGATCTACATCTCCCTACTAAGGTGATGCCACTTGTGCACATGTGACATACAAATGTTGGGTAGGTTCCACAATTTTCTCTCCATGGTGAATAATATTTATCCTCTCTCATTGTTTTGTAAAGTTAAATTAGTTAAAAGATATATGTTATCTCTTTCAAAACCTTTATGAAAGTACTTACTATTGTAGACATTTTGAAGGTAGATATTTGAGACTTGGACAAAGGTTAGATTTTTTTTTTATCAAAGAACAAGAAAAATATATCTTATATCCAACTGTGAAATTGAACATTACTAAATCAATTATAGTTTTACTTTGGAAGTCACATCTCTCTTATGATCTATTGTCAAAGTTAATTTCTTCTCTTTGAAAGTTATATGTTTTGTTTTCCCTATTATTTTGAAGTAATTGTGTTAATAACATCTTATATATCTCCTTCTCATGCTGACATGTCCTCTCGGTGAAGTGATTCAACACATACATAGTTTCCCACGGATGCCACATCTGCACTGTATGACTGTAGGTCCTATAGAAGGAAATCTATGATTTCGAATGATTCAAGTCATTATAGAAGATCAGGGTTACTCCTAGATCCACCCGAGCCACACAGTTTTCACTAGGTCTATAATTGGTTGAACATAATATGAATAGGGGTTGTTGAGGGATATTTCTCCTTTCCTTATCATTTTCTCTCTAGCTTAGCTCTGTCAGTGATCAAGTCATCAACTATATTTAATGATTTAAAATTGATTTGTCTTATGTATGTTTGACTTTGAGACATTATCAATATTCAT
>ML784359.1:65554-77210 GCA_009831015.1 Picea engelmannii
TATATATATATATATATATATATATATATATATATATATATATATATATATATATATATATATATATATTGTTTGCTTGTGTGTCCATTACTTATGAGACTAGCCTATGGCTAAGAAACTGCGACCCAGGGACATGTAAGTCGTCAAAATCACTCGGGGATTACATTCGGCTTGGGCCACAACAACCCTTAGCATGATTGGATTTTTAAGGTGTCTCCTCCCAACTACAGTGGGTTTCAAACCTGGGCTACCATATAGAACGAAACCCTTCGAAACCAATCACACTAGTAAGATTTAACGATTTATCTATATTATATTACAAACAAAGCATTATTAAAATGTTTAATATCCATAATTTTAAAAACCTTGAAAAAATATTATATATTACTACATTAATTACAACTTTTTATAAATTATTTAATAATTTTTTAAAATGATGTAAAACTTTTACTAAAAACGTCAAAGCCAACCTTTTTATAATTTTGAATGAAACTAAAAATTTGAGTCATCTCTTCATAATGTGTCAAAGGCCTTTTTACAATCAGTAAGATGATTTTGTCAATATCTTATTAGTCCCTGCCTTCAGGCAATAGGGCCTATTGTAAACAATTTGGCAATTTTCATTAATTTTGCACGCAAATCAAAACATATATTCCAAAGTTTTAATTTTGTATACCATTGAATACTGTTAATCCACTTATCAAGTAGCTACAACATTTTTTTTTAACCAATGGGAAAATTTGAGGTCTTATTTGGCCTCATATCGAGGCCGGTTGGTTTCAAACTTAGGATAGTGGCTATAATATATCCCTACAATGTTATAATAAATCCTAGGATGGATTAATATATCCAGACATTAAATGTTTCCCAATGAAAGTAGAGACCATAGTCCATGGTCCATAACTCATATTTCTTATTGTTGTGTTCAAAATTGCATGCAAGGTTGCGATATCCAATGATTGTGCTAAGAATACCTAATTCTAACACCTGTACAATTATAATATAATAAAAATTAGCTCACTTAGTTGTTTACCTTCCTCGTTTCTCTTCTTCATCCTCCCCATTTCTCCTCTTCTTCATGTGGCCAAAGTCCTCTTTGTTTTTCTTCTTCCTGTGGCATGAACCAAAGTACTCCTTGTTTCTCTTCTTCTGGTGGCATGAACCAAAGTTTCTTGGCGTCTTCTCTGTTGTGATAAGAACTAGATCATGTTTCGGAGTTGTGCCTGGGCAAGAAGACACCATTGCATTGTATGTTTAACTTTTTCAAAATAGTTGTAAAATATATGGTGAGTTTCTTTCAATTCTACAGTAAATTTCTCACTAGTGGGAAAAAACATTACACCTTCAAAATAGTTGGAAAGGAAAGGAAATGGAAATACTTGGAAAGGAAATGGTTTGATTTAATACAATTTTCAGGAATTTCTTGAGTGTAAACTACTGGTGTTCCTTGCTTAACTAATAGTTGTGTATATTTGTGGTTGGTTATTAAACCCAACCTTTGGTATCAAAACCACTATTTGTCCATGGATTTATTGGCTGTGTGTATGAAGAAGTGTTCCTATGTGAAGATTTACCCCAGTCGTATTTTGAAATTGTACATGCAATTGTGGAAGCAATTTACAAATCTTTAAGACAATTATATGAGAGGAACATGAGCTTTGCATGTTGGATGTGCTTGTATTTGTTGAGTGGAGTGAAGAAATTTAATGAAGAGAGAAGCAAAGATGAGGTTTGTCATCGCCTACTTTCTTGTTGTACTAGGTGGCAACAACAATCCCAATTCATAGGACATTAAATCCATTCTCGGCTCAATCAAAGTGGATGTGGATGACAAGAAAATCATTTTTTTGTTAAGCCAACGGGATGACAAAGACATAACAAAAGTGATGGCCTTTGGAAGGGATAAATTTGCATCAGCTCCTTCATGTGGAGGCGTGACAATGGCTATTTATGGTGGAGGAGGTGCTACACATTCATTGTCCAAGCAATACGAAGGTAATGTGCATCAATTGTAACCACTAGAAATACTTGGAAAACAACAAGTTGAGGGTTAAAATAAAATAGATTGGCAAGCAATTTACAAAATGTTTGTCAAGCAATCGGATCGCCAAAAATATTTCCTCACACGAACGAAATTGTCATCACTTTAGGGTTTAATCCTTTGTTATACAAGTTAGCGTTGTATTTTGTAATACCTTAAGTTAGGTATGGCCTTTCTAAATGTAATTTGTATAATAGTTGTGCAACTTTCTTAGCTGCATTAAATGTTGTGCATGTCTCAGATTGTAGTAACGTATAGTCACCTATTGTGGAGTTGTATTTCTCAAATAGGACCCTATAGACTCAAATGTTTCCTAATTGCATTATTGATACCCAATTGGGAAGATGGCGCAACAACATTGGTAAAGTATGTGTAGCATCGGATAAGCTTTACATTCTGCAGGAATTGTATTAACATGTATTGCAATGTTAGGATCACATACAATAGAATCTGCACAATCAATAGTATTTAATTTAGTCGTGGGGGGCTCAGTGAAGACATTAATGAGCATTCCTGAGAAATTCTATTCCGGAAGGTAGAGTTCAGATATGGGTTTGCTTCCATGTGCAATAATAGCAGCATATTCATGAACAACCATGCTATATTAACAACCCATGATTAAAAAACAAAAAAAAAATCACACGGAAATATACTTTTGTTCAAAGACAGTAAGACATCTTCGTTCATGAAACCATCATACCTATACCAGAAGAAGCCTCAAAGTACCCAAACTCCATGCCTAGGCTAGAGCAGTGGGTGTGTGTTCGCACCGCACACCAGGAAGTAAATATTACATTTAGATTTTCCTATGGTATGCGGTCAACAAAGAGAAAAGTTGAAAATATATCTGCAATTGTTTTTACAATCTCACCATTCTACACATAAGAGTCGACCATCCATGTTTAAGTTTTCCATCGTCATTTTAGCACCTAGAAATAATCCATCCATTGGATATCGGCTAAAACTAATTCCAGTTTCAGTTTACTCATAGACCATTTTAGTAGCAGCACCTAAAGCATCTGTTACAATTTCAGTTAATCCTAGATAAGGTAGTTTATTTACCATACAGACACTCTACCTGCCTATATAATGACCCAGTAGCATACCCCATCCCAGATTGAATTTGACCAGGTTTCACCTGCACCAACCCCATCAGCAGATAGTCTAATAGTGGATCACCTACCAACAGCTTCAACTAGAGTTTAAGAGCCAATGTCAGTAGCATCGCTTCCAAATTGATAGCTTCTTCTGATCCCATATACAAAGACACATGGAGAATAGGCCGTTGTAATTCTTCTGAGCGCATTTTCTTATTTCCCACACATGAAATCAAAATCTTCTCTTCTCCTGTGTCTCTTGGTCTCTCCACACTCCTCTCATGATGTTTTTCCACCTTTGGTCTCTTCTTCCATCCAATCCTAGGGATTCTCGTGGATTCTGTCAAATGAAACCCTCCAGTTAGGGCTCTGAAATCAAAGGGGAAATCCAAGGGTGTCCTTTTGTCAGTTTCTGATTGACTCTTTGTTTCCCCCAAACATCAAATTGTCAGCAATTATAACTGCTTCAACCACCAATCCTGCCACCCATCATTGGTCACGTGGCCCTATGCATATCTAAGTACATTGGTAGGTGATGAATTCAAGTTTGTAGTTGTAGTTTGGAATGTTGAGAAAGCTTCCTATTTTCTTCATTGAAAACCTCTCAGTTCCACCTCACCAATCCCATTTGTGATATCATGACCATTACTCAAGGAATTTTCCTTCTCAATCAGTTCTCTGATGTTTTCTATTAATCATCAACATAATTGCATGCTTCATAATCACATTATATGAAGTCTTAGCATAACTATAATCATGGGGGGAAACAAGGTGTTACAGATAATCTCATAATGACTCAAAATTGGATGAAGCAACAAGCTGATTAATATCATTTCAAATGCCATTTTGAAAAAGGGGATCAAGTGTTCCTTCGTCTACAGCCTTATGAGTAGACCTCCTTCAAAGTAAACCACCATCAGAAGCTTGTTCCAAATTTTTATGCCTCTTATAAGGTCCTCAAACGTATTGGGCTAGTGGCTTACAAATTGGAACTTCCACCACTCTAAAATTCATCATATCTTTTATGTCTCCTACTTAAAGAAAGTGGTTGGATCTAATTGCAATATTCAAACTATCCTTCCCTAACTCGATGAAGAAGGTTCTATTTGATCGTAGGCTGAGGTTTTCCTTGATAAAAGAGAGTGTTTTCTCCACCAACACACTATCGAGGAGGTCTTGATATAGTGGAAAGATGCATCATCCAAGGATGCAACCCAATTCTAATCAAATCAATTCAAAGATTTACATTTATTTTCAATCTAATGTTTTTTATACATGGTGCTTATGCATGTGAATTGACACCGCCCACTTCTTTCACTTCTATCTCCCGTTCAATACTTCAAGTGTTTGTTAAAGTCTGCCTTTTTCATGACTTTCTTGGGACTTATGGATCAAAACTACATTCAATGAAGACCTAAAGCCATGACTTTTTCATGACTTCCTTCACTTCTCTATCTCCCCTTCAATACGGAGATGTTTCCAAGTCTACGTTAGTGTCCGTCTTCTTTACTTTTCCAACTCACCCACGACATTTTTCATGACTTCCTTACGCCTTTCTTTTCTTATGGATCAAAACCGCTGCCCAAGAAGACCTCAAGTCAACACATCCACATCCTTCGCTTCTCTGTCTCCCCTTCAATACGATGATTTTTCTAGTCTTTGTCCCTCTTTTCCATGTTATTTCATTACAAACATTTATGTCTCACAGAGCTTCTGCATTTATAAATATGTACATACTTAACAACACAACTCACAACAAGCTTTGAAGGACGTTTTGAGTCTCATAGAGGGAGAGAGGGGTTTGATGAAGAGACTATCTTATTTGGACCTTGGAGGGAACCATTTCAGTGGTCCAATCCCTTGTATTTTGGGTTTGATGACAAGTTTATCTTATCTTGACTTATCCTCTAACTCATTAATTGGTCACATTCCTCAAGCTCTCTGCAATTGTACTCAGCTATCGTACATGGATGTTGCTTCAAACCTTTTGAGTGGAAGAATTCCATCTCTCAGTAATTTTACCCCGCTAACACACATTGACATTTCTGATAACAAGATCACTGGAAGAATTCCAATGGAATTGGGGAATTTTACTCAGCTGTTATACATTGACTTTTCTCATAACAACATCAGTGGAAGAATTCCAATGGAATTGGGGTTACTACAAAAGCTAGAGATCTTGCATCTAAGCTTTAAAAAATTGGAGAACATTATTTCTCTGGCTCTAGGAAATTGTAGTAATCTCCTTTATCTAAATATTAGTTCAAATTGTCTCACGGGGAGCATCCCTGAAGCCATTACAAAATTAAGGAAGCTTACATAACTTGACCTTGGTACTAACAAGATTAGAGGTTCAATTCCTAAAGAAATGGGAAACTTCAGTGCTCTCTATTTTTTAGATATATCCAATAACAATATTTATGGGAGTATTCCTCAAAGTATAGGAAAGCTCAATGCTCTATTATATTTAGATATATCTAAAAACAATATTTCTGAGAGTATTCCAGAGAGTATTAATGGCATGGTTTCACTTCAATTTTTTTATCTATCAGAAAACACACTTGGTGGAGATCTCGGCAACATACACTTTCCATTTTCTTTGTGTTACTTCTCAGTGCACTCTAACTATTTCTCAAGTACTTTGCTTCCATCTTTGGCCAATGCTTCATGTCAGTTGTTGGATTTAAGGAAAAATCAATTAGAAGGTGAGCTTCATGGGTACCTTGCAAACTTTCAATACCTAAGAGTGTTAAGTATTGGTTATAATAATCTCCATGGTGGCATTCCTCAATCAATCACAAATATCACCAAGTTGCAGGTGTTGGATTTATCAAACAATAAATTTAGTGGGAAAATACCAACTGATCTTGAGAGACTACATGGATTTCGAATCAAAGCATCTTCAGAACTTATCAATAATGAACTATATTCCACTCTCATGGTTTTCATTAAAGGATATGAGTATACTCTGACATATGTGCTGGCAACAAACACAATAATTGACTTGTCAAGCAATAATCTTACAGGAGAAATCCCTACAAAAATAGGATGTTTGAGCAATTTGCGTCTGTTGAATTTATTTGGGAACCAATTGGAAGGGAGGATACCTGCATCACTTAGTAATATATCTACTTTGGAGCAGTTGGATTTGGAAAAAAATAATTTGAGTGGAGGGATTCCTCAAGATCTCTCTAAATTATCAATGTTGGTGGTTCCAGACGTTTCATTTAATAACCTATGTGGTCCAATCCCAACAGGTACACAATTTTCCACTTTCAGTGCAATGTCATTTCAAAAGAATAAGTGTTTATGGGGATGTCTTTTATATACATGCAATGAAAAGAAAATACCAATGAGAGAAGACAATGTTGGTAAGAATAGTAATGTCAAAGTGGGGTGGCTAAGTTGCATGGATGAAAATTTATCATTGACAGCATTGAGTGTGGGACTCGGGTTTGGATTTGGAGGAATGATCGCTATGTTCATAACATGGAAGAGAGCTAAAAATTGGGTTTTAGGTCTACCTTACAATAGATCATAAACCTTATATTAAATGTAATGATTCGTTACATAATGGAAAGGTAAAAATATTATTGATTATGCCAAAAAAATTAGTATATAATGAATAAAAATATATATACTTATATAAAAGAATAAAATATGTCGAATTATGACTTAAAATTTTAATAATATTACAGTGTAATGTAATGTTTGATCATTTTTACATCACACATCTTCATTTATTGCTATTTTTAGATTTACTTTATACATGCATCTTTTTTTAGTTGTTATAACCTTAATTGTAATTAGCAAACTTTATATTATTCACTATTTTTTCGTTGTTATTGCATTCTTTTGCCAAATTGCGTTGTTAAATCTTTTATTGAATGTTGTTGGTCCTATTCTTAGTTATGGTTAATAATAATAATAATAATCCATTTTTAAGATCACGGCCAAGCCAGACACCAAATTGGTATATGAGACCCCCTTGTTCATGGGACAAGAGACCCCCTCACATTAAAACATCGACCACCTTTAAAAATTATATCCTAAGTTACATTTATAATTTTTTGAATTGTTACTAGTGTTTCTGAACCTTTTCTATTTATACCTTATTGAATTGATACATATATTTTAGATTAAATTAGTGTATCACCTCGTTAAAAAATTATAAAAAATAATTATTAAATTATTATATCAAGTGGTTGAAAATTATTAAATTTATAGATGTTATACATTTTTATTTTATAAATTAAGTTTTTTAACATTAATTTTTGAGATTTTAAATAGAAAATGTTCTACTTAATTTTTTATATTTTTTATATGATTTCAATTTAATAAATAAATGAAATGGGTAACATTTATGTATATAAATCAAAATATAATTAAAATAAAATAAAATTTAAGAAAAGAATACTAAGCATTACACACAAATACACACAACAATGTATATCTATTTTAATTCAAGATATTTTAACTAGCCAAACATGTACATTTTAATTTCTTTTGATCACTCTAAATGCTTAATAAACCTGGTATTATAATGAATCTATCTTAACTTACTTTACAATGAGATTATATTAAATCAAAGATCTAATGCTCTTTGAACATGAAACCTCTAACAAAAAGGTTATAATGTTATGAATTCAAGATGTAAAATAGTATTTCCAATTATAATATTTCACAATTTTTTTTATTAATGTTCTTACTTTATAACAAAAAGGTTATAATGTTATGAATTCAAGATGTAAAATAGTATTTCCAATTATAATATTTCACAATTTTTTTTATTAATGTTCTTACTTTAAATATTGATGTACTATTTTTACATACTCATTGTCAAGTAGGAAATGTAAATTTTATAGCTAGTTAAATTAATTAAAGGTTCATAGTAACTAAATATTTATAACTTTAAAAATTCATTAATTAAACAATCATATTCTATAAAGCTTACAAACTACAAATAATAAAACAAGCTAAGAAACAGAATAATGGAAGACATAGAAGTGAATCAACATAATATGGAGAATCCTCACACATATACCATCATTAATTTGTATCATAGTTATTGGTTTATAAAATGTTGATTAAGATGAAGAATATTGAAGAAAATATATAAATAGATAAGGTATGACTAATTGTATAATGAAGATGTGTTTAAAGTGGATAGATTTTTTTTCATAAGAAATCTAATTTAAACTAGGTTTAAAAGTGGATTCCATTTTAAACTTGTACAATACCATGTTATATAAAAAAAATCCATTATTATAACAATCTAATAAAAAATAAGTCATACATTATAATAATAATTGAACATATTGTAGGATATAATTATTTCACAATAGGAATAACATATTTTTAGAGAAAGCACATGTTTGTAATTTTGATGAGTTTTAATGGTTTTAAGATGTATAATAAAAATTTGATTAATTGTGAAATTTTGAATTTGATAACAAATATGAAAATAAAAGAAATAATTATATTAATAAAATGGTCATTTAGTTAAAGTTGGACTAGTTTTAGTTGAAGTCCCTATAAAATAGTTAAAATCAGTATTTCTAGTATGTGAAATTAGAGTTTCCAAAGTGTAAAATATGGTTCCAAATATGTCAATACTGGATTCCAAAATTCCAAAATTAGATTTAGAAAGAACAAAAATCAAATTTTAAAAATGTGAAATTATGTTTAGAATATGCAAATATATAATCCATAATTACTATTTGTTTCATTGTTAATCATTTTTCATAGTTGTATACTCAACCACACATTGAAAATAACAAATGCATAAGATACATAATTGTTGGATTTCAAGACATCCATCATATGAAAATAAATACTTTTCAAATTCTCCTCATGTTTTTATTCAATAATTTCTATTAAACATATAGTATATCAAACACCTTAATATTGAAAATATCAAATGCTTTTATAATTATAGAAACTTTCATATGCTAATAATACAAGACTCTTTTAAGAATGGTAAAAATATTCAATAAATATTCAATAAAATTTAATTTATATTTTTCAAAGATTTTATTTTATTTTCACATCTTTATATTTTTCAAAGATTTTATTTTATTTTCACATCATTTGCAAGCTTCATAATTACAAATCTTTGTAATAATACAGTTCTTTTCATAATCACATTTAGATTACTTTTCTTGGAATCATCCATAAGAATTGTGTTTTTATATTCATAAACATCTTTAAATACAATGTTCAAAACATTTACCCAAATGATGTAATATCATGGCACTATTTCATAATTGAATTTGTTGTTATTGTGTTTTTCAAAATTTCCAATGTAACATTAACTCAAAAAATATTTCAACATGGTAAAAACTAATGAATACATAACATTCAAATATATCGGATTTCTATAATTGGAGTTCTATATCAATACTTACAATTTTTTTCATTAACTGTTTTTTTAGATGGACACACTCTAAAGGAATAAAAATATTATTGGAATTATTAAACACAACCAAATGTTAAAAATAAAAAATCTAAAGATCTTATTAACCATATAAAACATTGTTACATAGAAAATATTAGGCTAAAAGGTACTAATTACATTACTTAACATAGTTCCAAGTTTTTTACGATAAATCTTACATCACTCACACCATCATTTCAATATGATTCATTCGCATTGTCGGAATTATAACCATTTGTAATTGCATGGTACTCTTTATCATTACAACTATTTTTTATCTTTGTAATTGTTTTTTTTTCCTAGAAAAAAATCATACTTTTTATTCATAGGAGAGAAAAGGGTACATTCTTCAAGTGCATTTACACATTGCAAAATATGCAGGTTTTAGTACCCCGCATAGTAGGTGAAAATATATTCAAATAAGGGGTCTCAAATGTTCTTATATAATCTATAAAAAGAACATAGATAATGTTTCTCCATTGAATCTCAAAAATATTCTTAACTTGTCTCTTATTACCTATCAAATATATTCTAATGTGAAGAACATTGCATTAATCGAACAACACCTAAACCAAGGGTAGTATCTGATTACGAGTCGAAGACATAAAGATGAAAAATAAATATTGTATTAGGTACTAAAGGAGTATTTGGTGATATTTTCAAACTTGTATTCTTTTGTAAATAATCTTCCCATTGATTGAGACAAACCTGTCTTTGACAATGCATTTCCCTCCCTATTAAGCTCTCAATAAATGCAGGATAAAGAGATATGATTGAATTCTATGGAAACTACCTTGGGTTGATTAGCTAAAGCCTAGAAGGATATATCTCGAACCACTTGTTCTCCCTTCATCCAACTAAAAACAAAGGATGAATCACCAAAAAACCTAAAGACTTGTAATGTGTTTTGAAAGTGTCATCTTCAATAAGGATCTCAATGCAAGAAGGTCCTCTTTGTTGTTAGTACCACTACCAACACAAGTACATAAATCTAGTTGATGTTCCTAAAAGGTGTCATTGAAAAATCCCCAAGGGAAGGACCTGTGCCAAACCATCTCGCCAATTACCTACGACCTCTTAGTCACCCCCTTTTTCTATATAGTTTTGAGTTATCCTAGTCATCTATGTGAAGACGTGAACTGTTAACAATGGTCAGTCTTGAAAGAGGTTGGATTTTTGTGCTAACCATATGCCCCAAAAAGTGAGGAAAGGGATTGCATGAAAATTGTTAAGTTCGGGTTTGTTATACCATATTGTTAGTCCTTCCTCAACAAATGAGTAGTTCCATACATTATTAATACCACTTCATCAATAAATATCAATTCATATTTGAAGAGAGAATAGACACCTAGTAAAAATATGTGAAACAATTTCCTCCACATTTCTATAGAGGTAGCATATACCTAGTCCTTGTTTGTTTTACTTTTGTAAAAATTCCCAAGTAGGAATTTTATCCATCAAGGCTAACCACATCAATAAATTTGTTTTTTTTAGAGCTTGAAGTTTCCAAATATTGGTCCACCACCAGTGTGCCTCCCCCTCATTGGATGTCATAGCCACCTCATAACCTAATCTCGAAGTATAAACAAATATTTCCTTATTTCAATTTCAGATTAATTCATCGTTGCCACTTCTTAAGCACACATGTCTACGATTCAAGGAATAAATAAAATTAGTCCAGTAAACAACACCATCGATGTCTAATATAATGGATGTAGTAGACAACCACCCTTGTTGCCAAATATCAATCCATTTCACATCTACAATCTAATTTATTGTGTTCAAGCCACGTCCACGAAGATGTTGAACCAAATCTTCTATTAGAAATATATTATGGTCATATCCCATAATAGCATCCTCTCCAAACCAAATCTTGGTCTCTTCACTTACTTTCCACACCAGTTGTTCATCGATTATTGGGCAAGGTAAGACTAATGCTTTTCCTTGATTGGAAGCATTTTTGTACTATTTTACATGTGACCGAATCCACTCAATGATTAACATAGGGGTCATCTATTTCTGTGAGATTATACATTTCCATAAACCATCCTTGGAGATGAGGTTCGAAAGGCTCTTAGTAGC
>ML784359.1:82000-108458 GCA_009831015.1 Picea engelmannii
ATTCAATATCTCTCTGCATTTCTTTATTATATCTCCGCTCTCATTTCGTGCCGAAAATAATCCGGATCAGTGGATTATTTTCGGCACGAAATGAGAGCGGAGATATAATAAAGAAATGCAGAGAGATATTGCATATATTCAATAATATAATAGAAATGTATCATAGATGCAACCATAAACATATATATACAGTAATACACGATTTCTATTAATCAGAGAAATGTACAGAGACTGTAAAAATACAGAGTGAAAGACTCGCTAGAATGGTGGCAGCTTATATCTGAGAAGAGATGTGACAACTACTCGCATTCGCAAGAAGATGATTACAATGAGGCTCTGGAGGCCCTTTTACAATAAATGGGAATGCCAAAAGTCCTAGACATCCAAAAACCTAACCCTAGGAGATGAAGCGCCAAAAGTCATGTGGGCCCTGTTCGGGTAAGTGAGTACATCAACTTCCCAGGGTCATAACTTTTGCATACGATCTCCGTTTTAGGTGTGTGATAGCTCGTTGGAAAGGTATTGTTGAGAAGATTCATTTTGGGGGATAAATTGTTCCTTTGACTATCATTGAGAACCTCTATCTCTAAAAAACTTCATTTGGACCCTCAAAATGGCCCCGAAAGTTAAAACCTGCTAAAAATAGTAAATTGCCAAAATGGCCAGAAAACTATTTTGATCCATTTGGAAAATGTGGGTGGCCACCGATATCCACCTGGATCAGTGCATCATCATGAGACATAAATGAAGATGATGTATTAGCCTCCTCTAAGTAGAGAGTTGATGATAAACTCCATATGAATCTCATGTGTAATGCAGTGGGAAAGAAGATTTGTTGAGTGGATGTGCCTATGGACAAGAACAGGTGAACGTGATCCTACTGGTTGAGCACTAGTGAGAGTGGTTCTTCTATGTAATGCAATGAGCCAAATATATGGACATCCCTATGAATGTGCCCCTAATGGTTGAGCACTAGTGGGTGTTTGAGATCCCTTGTTGTATTGTTCAAGAGTCAGACCTTCCTGTAACCCTAATTGTAATGTAAAGGGTACAGGTCGGCCCCACCTTAATGTAATTGATAATTAATGTAAAAGATAATTAATTTGGTTAATATTAATTATATTAAGAGATAGAGAGGTCGGCCTTGTTGTACCAATAGACACTTCTGTTGATAGGTCAAGTATAATATAAGTAAAGGTAAATTCCCCATTGAGGAATCATATATTTTGTGCGAGTTGGAAATTTAAGCAAGTACATCTACTTGGGAAAAGTGCGCACCTCTCTTGGGCGCTAGTATTCTAAGGTTTGCAAGCAACCTCTTGTGTGCTAGGTTTTCTTGGTGGTGAAGGTCTTTCTCTTGAAGAATATAGCAAAATATTTGGCTGGGTTTTCTTCCCTTGTTGAGAAGGGTTTCCCAAGATACTTCTTGTGTTCTTGTGCATGGTGTTTCTTCTTGTGATCTTGGTTGCTGCAACATTATTGGTTATGGTTAAGATAAATGCTAAAATGGAATAAACTTCATGCTTAACCTTGTCTATTGAAAAATCAACACATGACACATCCCATAATCGAATCAACCACATGCAGGTTTAGTCCAATATGAATCAACATTAATCTCAAGTACAACCAACATGAGTGATCATTTACCTTGGATAGGTCGATTTTCATCTCCATAACCATTTGCTTATTTTTCTTGATGGTGTGAATCACTTCCTACATATATCCTGTTGCCTCATGAATGAATCGACCTTCAAGGAACCCAAATTATTCCATTGATATATCCTTTGACAATAATTTTTTCAAACGTACTACAATAACCTTAGACAAAATCCTGTAAATGTAGTTGCAGAGTGATATTAGACAAAAATCATAGAAGGTGTTTGGGGATTAGTGCAATGAAGGATGTGTTGAATGACCCAAGTACCTTCCCATTTTGTCTAACTTCTTTAGCCACCTAAATTATATCATCGCCCAATAAATCAAAGAAGCCAAGATAGAATTCAATAGCCCAACCATCCAGGCCTAGACTCATATATTTTTAAAAGGAATATATAACCACCAATAGTTCTTCCTTCATAATTTCAGCCATCAAATCCTAGTTGTCTTATTCAATGGAAAGTTGGGGAAAAAAGGAGCACAATTTGATTACTTCTACAATATTTACCCTCTGAGGTTCATGGAAAAGTAATTCAAAATGTTTCACTCCAAGAGTAGCTAAGATGTTAAAACCTCTCATAGTTTCACCTTCCTCATTTTGAATATCCAATATTGTATTTACAATCTGTCTATGTCATGAAAACTGGTGGAAAAATCTTGTGTTTTCATCGCCCAAATAAATCTAGATGGACCTTCTCTTAAGGTTCCATTCTGCTTCACAGTGCAACAATACCATTAGTATTGTTCAAGAAAAGACATGCAATCTCCTCCCCAGCCTTGCATAATAATTTATCTCTTATCTTGTGATGTTCAGCTTCCCAGGGCACAACCCTTTTCTTTATCCTTTTTAGTGATGTTGTGAATTTGTCACTAACGGACATATGAAGAGATGGGTCATAAATTGACTAGTTACTCCTTACGAATTTTTGGAAATCATCTTCTACCAACCAACATGAGTTGAATTTACAAGGGCTCGTCGACTTTGTCTCATTATGATCCAACTGTAGTAGTATGGGACAGTGATCTAAGAAACCACCTATCACCACCTAGTTTATAAACCTATAATCCAATTGTAAAAGTTGTTCAAAGTTTAGGAATCGGTCAAGTATCTTTAAAACACTATCATTCCCTTGTCTATTATTTCTTCATATGGGCCTTAATATGATCGGCTCCACATTGACCAAAACCTTTTCCTGAAATTGATGTACAAATTATTTTTCCAATCTATTCACCCTAGCATCGGCACCCCATACTTCATCATTGATTTTTGTGAAATTCAAATCCCTACCAATAATAACCTACATGGAGTCAAGAACTTTGAGAGAAAAAAACTAATTCTAGAATTGTTTTTTTTTTCCATCATACGACCCATGCACATTCATCACTATAATAGAATGATCGATTTCTTTACTTGTGATTCCATGTTGATCCCTGGACAAATAGAGAAGGAGTTTAAAATGGTTAATGAAGAGTTCCATCCTATTATGAGACTTCCAAACAAACCAAAAGATTCAACATATGCAAACTCCCATCTGTAAAAATTATTCTTCAAAACCTCAACCAATGCACCCCCCCACTCATCATCTCTTGTAAAAGAAGGCTACCGGGCCTTTCTCTATCTACTAATCTAGAAAGGGATAGGAATTTATTTATACTTCCCAACCCCTTGATGTTGTGGGATAGAATTATCATTGTGTAACCCCCTTCTTGGGGATTAAATCTCTTAAGGGCCCCATACATCAATGGATTATTTCCTCATTGTACTTCTGATAAATCCCTTTCCTGTGAATGTTGTAGGTAGGACTTATGACCTACAACACTATTAATGTTATTTCTCTTGGAAAAACCTAAACCACCCTATGGGACTTTATTCAGGACTAAAGTAGGTTTTAAAGATCTAAGATGATAATGGCCCCTCCATCTACCCATAGTAGGGATTGTATTGTCCCTACAAAAGGTTTCATTTTCTCTCCCCATCAATGACATCAACTGACCAAATTCCAGTTGAGAGGAGAAACAATCCATAGTGTCCTTGATCATGCTCATAATTTGTGGGTTTTTTCTTGAAGATGTGGTAGTCCCCTTGCCTGATTTCTTCTTCTTATTCACCCCCTTCGCAAGGGGAGTCCAACTTGTTGATTTAAATAAAATAGGATCTACCATGAAGTCCAAAAAATGGGAATGTGAATTTTACCTTCATTGATGGTTATAGCGATCCCAAGAAGAGTCTCCTTTACATCATACTTACATTTGGGCTATGTCTCCATGCCTTCCAATATAATCTCAGCATTGGTTGTGAGTGTTGTTGTGGGAACTATAGATTGTACATTAGATCTCGGGTCCCATTGATCCAGGTGGATATCGGTGGCCACCCACCTATTTCAACTAGCTCAAAACAGTATTCTGAAAACTTACTATTTTTAACAGTTTTTCGGTCCCTAAACTTCCGGGGCCATTTTGAGGGCCTAAATGAAGTTTTTCTAGGATTGTGAACTTTAATAATTACCAAAGGCTCTGATTGATCCCCCAAAATGAATTTCCTCGATGATACCTTTCCAACGAGCTATAGTTCCCCCCAAATGGAGATCGTATGCCAAAGTTACGCCCCCGGGAATTTGGTACACCAAACTACCCAAAACGGGATCCACAAAACTGTTGGCTTTTCGTCTTCTGGGGTTAGGGTTTTGGATTTTATTTATGTTAAAAAGGCATTTAGAGACTCATTGTAACCATTTTCTTGCAAATGTGAGTAGCCATCACATCTCTTATCAGAGATAAGTTGCCACCATTCTAGCAAGTCTTTCAATATGTATTTCTACAATTTTGTACATTTCGATCATTAATAGAAATTGTGTATTACTGTATCTTTGTGTTTATGGTCGCATCACTGATATATATATATATATGTTATATTATTGGACATCCAAGACATCTTTGTACATTTCTTTATTATATCTCCGCCCTCATTTTGTGCCAAAAATAATCCGGATTAGTGGTATAAGAGAAGGTTGCTCTTGATCATTTTTTCAGTGCATGTCCCTGATGAGGTCCGGGTATAGCAAGTTGGCTCTCGAGATTGTCTCTCTTGAGGAAAATCACTCTCGCAGGCCCAAGAAACCCTCCATGGCAAAATAAAATAAAAATGACAAAGTAAAGGATTCTATTAATCTGTTGCTTGAGCAAGCTCTCACACGATAGAGGGATGGAATGATGGAGAATTTTACCCACATCCTTCAACGCCTGTTGATAACAACAGGCACATATTCATCAATCGAACACTTTTCAGACACCTTTCCTTTCAAGGTATAAGTTAATTTTGATATTCTCATATTTGAAGGACAGATAGATGCAGATGCCCTAGAAAAATGGTTAAATCTACTAGAAGGTTATTTCTTTGTTCATAATTTCTCCGATAGGGAAAATATCACCTTCGCACTCCTTAAGGATCTCCCCCATGTCAAACATTGGTGGGAAACTTCATGAGATAAAATTTCGATAGAGGAATCTAGAATATATGTGGTCGATCCCACTTGGGATATTTTTGTGGATGTGTTCAAGGAACAATATTACCCTGTTGGCAACTATGATGACCAGTATATGAGATGGACCACATTGCAGCAAGAGAGGGGCCAAGAAGTGCTAGAGTTCACCAAAACCTTCCATACCTTGTGCACCAAGCTGGGTATCAAAGACTCTAAGCGACATCTGATTCTAAAATACCATGGGGCTCTACACAGATACATCCAAACTAAAATGGATTTTATGGACATCTCATCACTAGGTGCTTCTTATTGATATGTTGTTAAAATCGAGCAGAAATTTAATCACCAGAAAAAGCAGGAGTTCGGGTCTACAAATCTGCAACAACCAAAGTATGGTAAAGAGTTCCCTAACAATTAGCCTTTATAAAATCAGTCCAAGCCACAGAAAAAGAAGGGTAATGGAAAGACAAAGAAGGAGACTAGAAAATGGTGCAATTTGCACAAAATCCTCTGGAACAACACCAATGAATGTTTCTCAAAACAATCATTGGTGGCCGAGATCAAAGACAAGGAGTTGAACTCTGATTCAAAAAATATTGGTAGAAGATAGATCATTGAAGCAGACCCCACAACTATTGTCGTGACCACAACAATTCAAACAGAAGAACCAGCAGATCTTGAAGAGGGGGAGCACCTTTTTCATTCACAGATGTGGGTGAAGGGGACCCCGCTGCATTTTTGTTTTTGATAGTGGATGCCAGAAGAAACTCATCTCAACAAAGGTCATCAAACAGTTAGGATTGTCGAAAAAACCACACCCACAACCATATAACATCGGGTGGCTTCGCCAGGGTCGAGATCTTCATGTTAGACAGTAGTGTCAATTGTCATACGACATCCATCCCTTCAAGGATGAGGTATTATGTGATGTTTCCCTATTGGATGTCTATGATGTTCTCTTGGGCCAGCCATATGTGTGGAAGCGCCATGTTATTTATGATTCTCAACCCCGTAGTTTCATTGTTACTCTCAGGGTCATCTCTACAGGATACTAGAGGTATTTAGGACTATTGTCCCACCTAAACAGTGTCGCAAGGTAGTATCTCATACTTCAAAATTCAGCTTCTTCACAATCTGTTCAAAAGATGAACAAAAAGACACTACAACCACTGCAACCTCGGTCCAAGCACCTTCTATCCAACATAAGTAGGTCGACAAGATTGTAGCAAAGTGTAAAGATTCCTTCTACAGACAACAATATCATGTAGCCAAACTAGTTAAAAAGGTCTATCCCTTCCAGCCATAGGTTCTTAACAACCTTCAATAAGTCAAGCAACGCAACTTCTCCAGCAAGGCAAGCAACTCATCAAGATGTAGATTCAGTAAACACTTTTCCCTCTCCCCCGGGCACTCAACACAATGGAGACCATTTATTCCTAAGGAGGGATTAATTATCTAGGTGGATATTGGTGTCCACCCACCTATTCCAACTGGCTCAAAATAATCTTCTGGCAACTTACTACTTTTAGCAATTTTTCAGTTCCTAAACTTTTGGGGCCATTTTGAGGGCCTAAATGAAGTTTTTTCGGGATCGAGCATCTTAATGATAGTCAAAGTGTAAATGTGTTGAACTTGCACAGAATATATCTAGCTAGAAAATAACACACACATTTGTAGAGAGAAATTGAGAAAGAAGAAGCAAGAGAGAAAGAATGGAAGAATTCTCATTAACCGAATTAATAATTGATAATTTACACATGAAATACTCTGTATAACTCAACCAATGCGCATTGGAGGAGAATCCAATGCACCATAGTGGTGGTATAGAGTGATCTAGAAACACACCAATAGTTACGGGAGTAAACTGCCACCTAGTCTAGTCTCTCGGGAAGTTACGGGAGTGAACTACCACCTAGCTGAGTTAACTAGTCTATCAGTCTTCAGTCAACTGAATGAAACAAAGTGAAGTGAGGAGGAGATCAGGGAATCATGGGTAATGCACTAGTCTGGCAATGATCCCAAGGAAAATGCGCATTAGTTGGTGATGATCCCAATGTTGCATGGTGACAATACCAATGTAGCATCTAGACTCCACTCAACTGATCAAACTGAAGTGAAAACTGAAGAGAATATTCTCCCTTGAGGAATATTCTTCCTAAAATATAGGAGACTGAATAATGAATAATAAAAAATTAAAAACCTTAGGAAAAAGAAATCCTAGGTGCGTGTGAAGTAACTCCAACACCCCCCCTGAACATCACTATGGTGAAAATAAAGAATAGGTCCCGGCAACGAGGCCATGTTAGGTACCAAAATACAAAATATACATTGAAATAAAGTGAGGAAAGAGGGAAAAACTCATGGGAAAAACCCCCCCTCAAGGTACAATGTATGTAAAAAGAAGAACTGACAGTTGCTAGGAAACTGTGTCCTTCACTCCAGGATGACTTCGTAGAGAATGGAACTTCTGCTCAGTGAAGGGCTTGGTGAAGATGTTTGCAGTCTGTTCTGCCAAAGGAAACAACTACAAGTCTACGATCCTCTCATGTACTAATTCCAAGATGTAGGTCATGTGGATCTCAATGTGCTTCATCCGTTGCCTCTGAATTGGATCTCTGCAGAACTTTAGAGTTCTCTGGTTGTCACACCAAATGACGATTGATCGATGAAACTGAATTCCCAACTCAGTGAGAAAATGTTGTAGCCACATAGACTGGATGTTTATGTTAAGTACCCCTCTGTACTCTGCCTCGGCTGAAGATAGAGAAATATCAACCTACTTCTTGCTCAACCAACAGATAGGCCCAGAACTAAGACTAAGTGAGTAACCAGATGTGGACTTGCGATCAGTGCTATCACCAACCCAATTAGAATCAATGAACCCAATGAGGTCCAATGTAAAGTTTGTTGCATAATGAATCCCAAAGTTGATGGTTCCATGTACATATAGAAGGATACACTTTGCAGCCTTCCATTGTAGCTCATGCGGCTCCTGCATGAACCTGGAGACTGCGCCAACTACATAGGAGAGGTCTGGTCTAGATTGTGTGAGATACAACAAGCTCCCCACTAGTTGTATGTACAATGTGTTTTCAACCAATGGAGTGTCCCCTCCATCCTCAAGTTTGACTCTTGATAGAAACGGAGTTGGAGAAGACTTGTAGTCTGTCATGTGAAATCTCTCAAGGAGATCTCGCGCGTACTTGGCCTGAGACAGTTTGATGTCGGGAGCACCCTGACTGATCTCAAGTCTAAGGAAAAAGTGTAGCGGACCCATGTCCATCATCAAGAACCTGTCATTTAGAATCCTCTTGACTGCAACAATCGTTGAAGTCGAACAACCAGTGATCAACAAATCATCAACGTATAGAACTAGGAGTAGAAGTGAATTAGTTGTACTGAGCATGTAAAAATTTGGGTCTGATTTACAACGTACAAAGTTATGTGACATTAGGTAGGAGTCCATATTGGCATACCATGCCCTCGGAGCCTACTTGATTCCATAAAGAGACTTCTTCAGTCGACAGACCAAAGATGAATCCATCATAAATCCCTGGGGCTGCTCCATATAGATCTCCGCAAAGAGATCGTCATGAAGAAATGCATTCTTCATGTCCATCTGATGGACTTCCCATCCCTTGGCTACCGCAATGGAAAGTGCCAAATGTATTGAATCCATATTCTCTATTGGAGTGAAGGTCTCATCATAGTCAATGCCATGCACCTATTGAAATTCGTTGGCAACAAGCCTGGCTTTGTATCTACTAGTATGTCCATCTGCTGTGCTCTTGGTCCTGTAGACCCAACTGTACCTAACAAGTTTCCTTCCATAAGGAAGGGGAACCAGGTCCCAAGTCTGGTTCTCGAGGAGAGATTTGTACTCCTCCTGCATTGTGGATTCCCAAAAGGGATTTCCAACAGCCTCACCATAAGACCGTGGATCTGAAGACTGAACTAAGAAAATATGCCTGGGTGGCAATGGTTCAGTGGCAGTGAGTGCAAGAGGAGGATCCTTGAAATTATATCGAGTCCTCCTAGTATCAGTTGGATCACCAACAAGATCCCCTACATCCTGAAGAGTAGTATGGGCCCACTTGGGCCTCTACTCTGGCTCTGCATCTACATCTGACTGTATTGACTCTATATCTGGATCATCTGAATCCTCTGAATCAGAACTCTCATCTGAAGAAGAGTTGGCATTTGCATTATCATCATCTCTGACAAGTGAAAGAATAAAGGTGTCTTCATGAGGCTGTTGAGGTACATGCGAGATACTTTCCTCGAATTGGAAACTACACTCAATGATGAGCTGGTCCGAGGAAAGATCAATGAGTATGCATCCCTTCACACAGTCGGGGTATCCAACAAAAATACATTATGTTCTATGTGGGTCAAGTGCCTTCAGAGGGAATTTGGGCCCATGCACATGAACCGAAAATAAGAAAGTGGGTCACTTCTAGTTTGAGGCCACTCCAAGCCTCGTAGGGGGTCTTATCCTTGATAGATCTATGGGGCGATCTGTTTTGGATGTAGGTTTCACAATTAAGTGCTTTGGCCCATAATATCTATGGAAGTGACTTTGCATGTAGCATGCAAGATTCCATCTCTTTTAGAGATTTGTTTTTCCGCTCAACAACCTTGTTTTGCTGCAGAGTATAGGAGATTGTGTCCTGCAACTGAATCCCTACCTCATGACAAAGATTCAGGATCTCATGGTTGACATACTCTCCCCTTTTATTAGTTTAGAGGACTTTGATTTTATTTCCTGACTATGTCTCAATTAGGGCTTTGAAATCTTTGAGTTGTTGAAAGACCTCTGATTTTTGCATGAGAAATAAAATCCATGTGAAGCGGGAGAAATCATCAACAAAAATGAGCACATACCTTGATTTTTTTATTGATGGATGCGGAAAACGGCCCATGAGGTCACTATGGATTAGATATAAAGGAGAGGAATCTCTTTGAGTCTTTCCTTTGTCGAATTTCTCTTGAGGGTGTTTTCTAAGAACACATCCCTCACATATTCCTTTGGAGAAATGGATGTCTGGTAGACCATCAACCAATCCTTGCTTGTTGAGTTGTTGAAAATATATGAAATTTAAATGCCCAAACCTTTCGTGCCATATCCTACTGCTTTCATTAGCATGGGTAAGAAATAAAGCAGAATCTGGTTCAATAAATTCAGAAAATGTATACAATCTAGATTGATGATTTACCTCACTGGTAGCAACCCTGGAATTGGTTTTCATGTTGTAGATGTCCACTGCATTAAGTGTGAATATGATTTTATTTCCAATGACAGAATTTTTCATCTGATACATGGAGAGAATATTGACGGAAATTTTGGGAACGTGCCACACATTCTCGAAGCTTTCGTTGGTGAGTTCAATCCTTCCTTTGTCAGTGACCTCAACTAGAGAGTTGTCCCCCATCAGAATAGAAGGACCTTTGCATGCATCCAATGAAGAATAGACTTCTTTTGTGGAATTCATGTGATGTGATGCTCCTGAATCTATGATCCAAGCATCGAGAGATGATTTGATGGCAATCCATGGCTAGAATTTTCTTTCTTGGGATTCTGATCTTCTGGCTTCTTCTTCTTGGCACCCTCGGGGATGCGATCTCCAAGGTTATTTTTATGAAGTATTTGAGTCATTATATCTATTTTTTTCTGATGCATGCAGATTCTGGATGGAATCCTTTATGGTAGTATGTGCATTTCCCCCCTTTTCTTCCCTTTCCATCTTTGGATCCAAAGGCATCAGTGAAGGGTTTTGAGTACCCTTCCTTCTTTGTATTTGCATGTGATTTCCTATTGTATTTATATTTATATTTCTGATATTGATTACCATTACCATCTTTCATAGTAAGTGCATGCACCTTTGGGCCTTTGATTTTTCCCATGTTTATGAGCTTGGTCTGCTCTTGTGTCAAGGATTCGGTAAATTCCTCAAGAGAAGGCATCTTCTAGGTGGCTCCAGAGGTGAATTTGACTGAATGGAACATGGATATGAACACTAATAATTTAGGACCAAGTTTGGAGAGAATGGTGAGAACCATTTGTTTCTCCTCCTTAGATTTATCAACCCCGCAAGCCTTGAGTTGCAACAGTGAATCCTTAAATTTTGTAAAGAAATCTTGGAGACTGTCGAAGCTTTTTGGATCCAATGTGAGAAATTATACCTCGATCATGTGTCCCCTCATCTCATATTGTTTTCCAAAGATCCCTTCCATGGTGGTCTAGGATTCATTGGGGGTTTTACAGGAAGATATTTGAAGAAGGAGATCGAGAGAAATGAGACTGCAAATTATTTTGAATGCTTCATCCATTCGATTTAGATACTTGGATTTTTCTATGGCTGATGTTGCTTCTGTTTTTGTGTTCATGGTTAACCTGTATGATCCTCTACTTAAAATATGCATGATTATCCTCTCCTTCCATGCAAAGTAATTGTGAGGTGTAAGAATGAATTCTTTTTGGAATTCCATTTTTTCGTTGTCTTCAATCTTTAGTACTTGCAAAAATAATTCAGTGTGTCTTTTTCTTAGAAGTTCGTCGGCTCTGATACCATGTAGATGTGTTGAACCTACATAGAATAGATCTATCTAGAAAATAACACACACATTTGCAGAGAGAAATCTAGAAAGAAGAAGCAAGAGAGAAAGAATGGAAGAATTCTCATTAACCGAATGAATAATTGATAATTTACACATGAAATACTTAGTATAACTCAACTAATGTGCACTGGAGGAGAAGAAAATGCGCCATCGTGGTGATCTAAAGTGATATGGACACACACCAATAGTTACATGAGTAAACTGCCAACTATTCTTGTCTCTAGGGCAGTTATGGGAGTCAACTACCACCTAGTTGAGTTAAATAGTCTATCAGTCTTCAGTTAACTAACTGAAACAAAGTGAAGTGAGGAGGAGATCAGGGAATCATCGACAATGTGCTAGTCTGGTGTTTATCCTAAGGACAATGCGCATTAGCTAGTGATGATCCCAATCTTGCATGGTGACAATACCAATGTAGCATCTAGACTTCACTCAACTGATCAAACTGAAGTGAAAACTGAAGAGAATATTCTCCCTAGAGGAATATTCTTCCTAAAATATAGGAGATTCAATAATGACTAATAAATAAGGAAAAACCTTAGGAACAATAAATCCTGTGTGTGTGTGTGTGTGAATTAACTCCAACACAAAGGCTCTGATTGAGCTCCAAAAATGAATCTCCTCGACGATACCTTTCCAACAAGCTATCATTCACCCCAAACGAAGATTGTATGCCAAAGTTACACCCCCAAGAAGTTGATACAAAAAACTACCCAAAACAGGTTCCAAAAAACTGTTATCTTTTCATCTTATAGGGTTAGGGTTTCATATTTTCTTTATGTTAAAAAGTCTTTTAGAGCCTCATTGTAACCATCTTCTTATGAATGTGAATAGATGTCACATCTATTTTCAGAGATAAGCTGCCACCATTCTAGCGAGTCTTTCACTCTGTATTTCTACAGTTTTGTACATTTTGAATTGTGTATTACTGTATCTCTATGTTGATGGTCCCATCTCTGATATATTTCTATTATATTATTGGATATCCAAGATATCTCTGTACATTTCTTTATTATATCTCTGCTCTCATTTCGTGCCGAAAATAATTCGGATTAGTGGTATCAGAGCACGCTTCTCTTGATCATTTTTTCAATGCATGTCCTCGATGAGGTCCGAGTATAGTAAGTTGGGGATCGAGCTTGTCTCTCTTAAGGATCAGAGAAAGATGCTCTTGATTGTTTTTTCAATGCATGTCCCCAACGAGGTCCGACTATATAAAGTGGGATCTTGAGCTTGTCTCTCTTGAGTAAAATCACTCTCTCACACCCAAGAAACCCTCCATGGTGGAATAAAAGAAAAATGACAGAGCAGACGATTCTATTAATCTGTTGCTTGAGCAAGCTCTCACACGACAAAGGGAAAAAATGATGGAGAATTTTTCCCACATCCTTCAATGTCTGCCGATAATAACATGCATGTCTTCATCAAGCAGTCACTTTGGAGGCACCTCCTCTTTCAATGTACAAGTTAGTTTTTATATTCCCATATTTGAAGGACAGATAGATGCAGATGCCCTAGAAAAATGGTTAAATATACTAGATGGTTATTTCTCTGTTCATAATTTCTTCGATAGGGAAAAGATCACCTTCACACTCCTTAAGGCTCTCCCCTATGTCAAACATTGGTGGGAAACTTACTGGGAGAAAATTTCCATAGAGGAGTCTGGAATATATTGGGTTGAGCCCACTTGGGATTTTTTTGTGGATGCGATCAAGGAACAATCTTACCCTATTGGAAATTATGACGACCAGTGCATGAGATGGACCACATTGCAGCAAGAGAGGGGCCAAGCAGTGTCGGAGTTCACCAATACCTTCCATACCTTGCGTACCAATTTGGGTATCAAATAATCCAAGTGACATTTGGTTATGAAACACCGTGGGGCTCTACACAGATACATCCAAACTGAAATGGTTTTTTTGGACATTTCATCACTGGGTGTTTCTTATCCGTATGTTGTTAAAATTGAGTAGAAATTTAAGCACTGGAACAATCAGGATTTCGCATATGCAAATTCACAACAACCAAAGTATGGTAAATACGGCCCTAACAACCAGCCTTTAGAAAACCAATCCAAGCCATGGGAAAATAGGGGTAACAGAAAGACGAAGAAGGACACTGGAAAATGGTGTGATTTCCACAAAATCCCCTTGCACAACATTGATGAATGCCGCTCAAAACTATCATTGGTGGTCAAGATCAAATATGAGTTAAACCCTGATTCAAAATCTGATTCAGAAAATACTGGTAGAGGACATATCATCGATGCAAACCCCACTGATATTTTCGCAACCACAACAATTCAACCAAAAGAACTAGAAGATCCTGAAGAGGGGGAGTGCCTTTTTCATTCACAAATGTGGGTGAAGTAGACCCCGCTACATTTTATTGTTGATAGCGGAAGCCAAAAGAACCTCATCTCTCAGAGGTCGTCAAACATTGGGATTGTCAACAACACTACACCCACAACCATACAACATTGGGTGGCTTCGCCAGGGACAAGATATTTGTGTCAGCCAGCAGTGTTGATTTTCATACAACATCCATCCCTTCAAGGATGAGGTATTATGTGGTCTTTCCCCGTTAGATGTCTGTGATTTTCTCTTCAGCCAGCCATATATGTGGAAGTGTCGTGTTATTTATGAGTCTCAACCCCATAATGTCATTGTTACTTTGGGGGGTCATATCTACAAGATACCAAAGGTATTTCTGACTATTGTCCCACCTAAACAATGCCGCAAGATAGTATCTCACACTACAAAATTCATCTTCTTCACAATTTGTTCAAAAGGTGAACAGAAGGACACTACAACCACTGCAGCCTCGGTCCAAAAACCTTCTATCCAACAGAAGCAGGTTGACAAGATTACACCAAAGAGTAAATATTCCTTCTACACACATGCATATCATGTAGCTAGATTGGTTAAAAAGGTCCAACCCTTCCAACCACAGGTTCGTGACAACCTTCAACAAGCTAAGCAGCGCAACTTCTCCAGCAAGGCAAGCAACTCATCAATATGTAGATTCAGTAAATGATTTTCCCTCTCCCACAAGATCTCAACGCAATGGATACCATTGATTCCTAAGAAGGGAGGAATGATCCAGGTGGATATCGGTGGCCACCCACCTATTCCAACTGGCTCAAAACAGTCTTTTGGCAACTTACTATTTTTAGCAATTTTTCGGTTCCTAAACTTCCAAGGCCATTTTGAGGGCCTAAATGAAGTTTTTTCAGGATCGAGCACCTCAATAATAACGAAAGGATTCAATTCATCCCCCAAAATTAATCTCCTCGATGATACCTTTCCAATGAGCTATCGTGTGCCCCAAATGGAGATCGTATTCCAAAGTTACACTCCCGGGAAGTTGATACACCAAACTACCCTAAACGGGGTCCAAAAAATTGTTGGCTTTTCATCTTCCGAGGATAGGTTTTTGGATTTTTTTTATGTTAAAGAGGCCTTTAGATCCTCATTGTAACCATATTCTTGTGAATGTGAGTACCCGTCACATCCCTTCTCATAGATAAGCTGCCACCATTCTAGCAAGTCTTTCACTCTGTATTTCTACAATTTTGTACATTTCGCTCATTAATAGAAATTGTGTATTACTGTATCTCTGTGTTTATGGTCGCATATTTGATATATTTATGTTGTATTATTGGATATCCGAGATATCTTTGTACGTTTATTTATTATATCTCCGCTCTCATTTCATGTCAAAAATAATTCAGATCACCAATGACTATGGATCTTGACAACCCATATTCTTCTCAACATCATCAACTTCCCATGCCTTTGGCTCCAAAGAAGGTCCTAGCCTAAAATGAGAGTCCTCCTTAGTAGTCTACGTAGTCGCATTTCCACAGGTTGTAATCCCCATTAACCGAGATACCATACTTGAATATTTTGTAGTTGAAGTCTCCCTTTTTCTCCAAACTTTCCAGGTGAAAGGCTTTGAGAATTCATTCACAACATGACCATGTTCAAGGCACCAAACAAAACAAAATGGCAATATTTGGTAGTCTAGAATCTGGGTATGAGTCTTTCCATCATTTTCGAAGACCACACAGTCATAAAGTCCCTCCTTGGTGTCAATTTCAACCAAAATGCATGCAATAGCTTGTTCATAGCTGGAAATAAAAGATTCATTGACCTTGATTATTTTTCCTAATCGATCTCCCAACTCTTTAAGAAAATCCACACTCCAAAACTCAAGAGCAAGTCTTGAGACTTTCACCCACACCAAAACTCTTTTAGTTTTGTCTTCTTGTGATTCAAAGAGGAGATGCCAGGGTTTGAGAGAAAGATATGAAGACCCCCAAAACCACATTCCTCCAAGGATCTCATTTGTTTTTGTAGCTATCCAAAAGGACAAAGTGTATCGTCCTTTGATTAGGATGTTAAAATAGGGAACCATATCCTATGAACATATATTACCAGGAATAGCCTTCAAAAAGTGACTCATGAACATATTTTACTAGGACTAGCCATGTTTCCAGAGGTGCAAAGATACACACATAAGATAATGTGGTCAAGCCACATGTACAATGATCAAGGTGAAAATAGCCCAAGAGAGAAGGATGTCCCCTCTAAAGAAGGATGGATGTGGCTCCAATGTGCAACATTATCCCCCAAAGGCCCTCCCAAAGTGTGTAGATGCTCCATAACTTCATCAAAACTAAATGGAAGAGTCTTAGGATTCCTTATATGTGGACGTACAAGCCTCCCTAGTGAAGAACGTCCTCAATATCATGAAATAAAACCCTCCAAAGGGGGTTGCTTCTCCAAACAAAATTCATAAGTCATGCATGAGGGTTGAAAACCTTCCTTAAAAGTGCAATGCAAATCCCCTAGTGTCCTACAATGTGGGCACATGATTCTTCCAATGAGAAGGTGATTAACAAGGAAGGAAATAACCCTCTATGAGTGGGTGGCTTCATTTAAATCAACTCCAACAAGCAAGTGTGAGGTCTCCAAGGTAAAATAATGTCCTCATATCAAGCAAGTAACCTTAACCAATCATGGAATGACCCTCTCCAATTCAAATGATGTCCACACGTGGTAGAGTGGCTAGAAGATAGTCCCCCAAGGGGTCAACCCTCAAAATAAGTAAAGAACAACTTCAAAGGTGATGAAGGAAGAGAACGTTCAGGAGTCTTGAATGTGGCATGTCAATAGGTGACCAATTCAAGTGAACATAACCCAAAATGCCTCAAATCATGTTACCAATGCCTTGGGAACCATGAGCTATGTCGCTGAATGTAAACTGCCCTGGGAATTGTGAAGATGCCCAAAAATTTAAATGAAGCTAATGTCATCCTCAAACCCTAGGGTTCCTCAATCACCATATAATTAGTCAACATGCCCTAAAATACTCCATCAATTTCCATGAAATCAACAAGTACCCCCACTGTGCAAAGCTCAAAATACAAGGGCTAGTGAAGAAATTCACTAAGGTTACCCCTTCCCAAAATAAGGGGTAACACCATTATATAGTCCTTTGTTCTTCAAAGTGGATTGTTATCTTAAGCCTCTACATACATAGTTGGTGTTGGTTCTTTGAAGATTCTTTGCTCCATTCTTTGAGGCTTCTTTTCTCCAATCAAATTGTATTTCTATTTAGCAGCTCCTTCCCTTGAGGTCATCTCCTCCCTTCGAAAGGGGAGATCAACATGGAGGTTAGGGATGATAGATTATGGAAGTACATTCAAATAAATTAGATTTTCCTCCCTCAAAATCTTGGCCCCAACCTGGCCTTCTATTATGAGTATTTTTTGCAGCATCAGGACAACCTCATTGTCTTTATTGACTACATTTGATGCCATTGGTCACAATGCCTCAAGATTATGCTCAATTATTTGAGGGTTAGTTCCCACTACTTGTGGGTTGGAGTAATATCACAAAATCTTGTGAGTGGAGAGGATGTGTTAGTTGCACTATATTTTGGACGATGTAGATTGAGAATCATTTTCTTTATATGTCCCATATATTGTGATATTTAGGGGAGATATCACTACCTATTCCATGATCATGGAGGGATTCTTACCACCACCTTTTGATATCTTCTTGCTAGATGTATAAATTTATAAATATGAGATGTGATCACTTATAGAGGAATGGACTTGTGAGACTTTTCAAGACCCTACACCATTAGGCTTATAACCTCTTCCTTTTGACTCATTGCATAACCTATTTTTTCCAATCTATTGCATTGACTAGAGGTGTTAAGTGTCGGGTAGACTTCTTAGCCATGGATGTGGATGACATCATATCTTTGAGACAATGAACATCCTCACAACCGGTTGGTATATTTTTAACCTTTGAAAAGTCATAGGATCATACATGCTCATGGTGTTGCTCCTTAGCCTTGATTGAGCATGTAGACTTCCATGATTTTTCTCTTCAACCTTGGATGTTAGGATAGTTTTGATGGACTACTCCTAGGCTGCTCTTAGGTTCACCTAGCTAGGACCTCTTATGCCCATGCTCTCTGTAGAGGACATTATTAGGGTTTGCATCAACTCCTTCACAATGATGGATATTAACACAATTTTTTGTTCTTCCTCCTCTACTTCTACCTTTATCTCTGATATTGAGTAGTGTTTTATGTCCTTCTAGGGTTTACCTTTTTTGTTCACTATTTCTCATGCACTTGTTTTATTTTCTTGTACTTTCATATGTAACTTTTCATCTTTTAACATTTAGGAGTGATTACAGACACCCATAGTTTAATGTTAATTGGTTGTATCTTCTAGACCCATTGACCTAGTCTTTAGTCATTTCTCGACATTAATAAAATTATCTTATCTACCTATGAAATTGTGTTGCATGGTGAACAAAATTTTATCCATAACAACATAACAACCACCTAATTAGTTGTCATTTCAAAATGCACAATACTTCCACTTCACTATTTAGTTGGAGCTTCATTCACTGGGTGAGATTGTGGCATCATACGAGAGATTCTAGTAAATCCTTACCTTAGGTTTTCTAAGTTATATTAGATTAATATAGTGGAAAGGTTGTAAATAGTATGATCAAATTATAATTACTATTGAACATGTGGTTGACTCTAACTAACTCGTAAAATTTCCAACAACTTAGCAGATGTGATTGTTATATATAATGAAATGAGCGTAATCCAACTACTAGGATTTCATTTTATATTTTGATCTATTTTTGCTACAATGATACAAGGTCTAGAGAAAACAAAGAATCAATTGTAGCAATCCCCACAATTGACATAAACATTTATGATGTGAAATGGATCCTTTAAATAAAAAATTAGAATAACAAAATTCAATTTTGCAAAGTTGAGTGAATAGTTCATAACTCATTTTTTCTTAGAAGATGAAATGAACCACTATGATGGTTAGCTTTTTAAGACAGCCTATTAAATATGAATACTGTGGAGAATAAGGGCATTCATTCAATGAATAAGATAGTTTGAGAGGAAATGAAGAAGTAGGAGAGTGGTAAAGTATAAGGAACTTGGAAGAAGAGGCATGTTTAAAGATTGAAGGTTGTCTTTGAGCTAAAGCCATTTGCAAAATATACCAGTTAGTAAGAATGCATCATATTCTCACTTAAAAGTCCAAAGCTCACTATTGTAATGATTTTTCCTTTTGGGTTTAAGGGGTAAGGGTAAAAGTGTCTATGACACATTTAACTCCTCTATAGTATATTTTTCCGGTGAATTGTTTTTTGGATGTTTGCTCCTATTGGAATGCTTAATTCCTACTTGTCTTAATGATTAATATGTGGATCTTCATCATATCATATGGTTTTAATTTTTGGTTATTGTGAGGAAGTGACAATATCTACGTGGGTTGTTTACTTCTAAGTTTGAGGAGGTTATTAGATCTAGTTGACAGATTCTCTCTAACTAGTTATCTCCTAGTTTGGTGTGAAGTTGAGATATTTCTTCAACAAGTTGTTAGTATGGTTAAGATAACTTGCCTATCTTAAACCAAATTGTGATATATTTATATTTATATTTATATGTAAAATTTTGATTGAATAAAATACTCATTTTTAGTTTTGTGTGAAATGAACTCATGTATACTCTCCGTTTTGCTTGACTCCCCCACAGAAGGGCCTGGAAAAATGTGAGAGATGTGAGGTCTAAGCCTTTGTAAATATGTGGGACTAGGCCTGACTCCCCGGAGGGCATAGAAAAATGTGAGGGATGTGAGGTCTAATTCTTTGTAAATATTTAGGATTAGATTAGGATTAGTGTGTGAGAGTAGATTTTTTTTTAAGTTGAGAGTGGAGTGATTTCTTATGTGTATTTTTTGTGGATATTGAAACATGTTGTTGCAGCGAGGATGGATATTTTGAAGGACGTTGAGGTGGTCGATGATTGTATCCTAGAATCTGTGGGCGTAGATTTCATAGATGAGATTCGTAGTCACAATGTGTGCCAAATGCAGGAGATACATCAAACCTTTTGCTTTGTTAACTGTGCTAGAGCAGTGAATACACAATCTATTAAATACACGATATTTGTGTATCTGGATCAGCAGGGAAATGAAGAGAATATCTATTGAATTTTCATGGCTAGTGATTGATTATGTGTCGATACAATTCATAAGTTTACAACGTATTACATTGACAAGATTAGTCAAATCAATCTATGGTCCTATTGTTCTTGAAAATTGAGAATTGAACGAATTTAATGGTTGTGCATTGTTTGAATCCTCAGATAGTAAATAGTGAAGTTCACATTCCTACCCATAGCCACCATTAGTTTGCATGAGACATGATTTCTGAAAAGGAATACACCACTGCGGAATGGAGTCGCCATCGGTTTGCGTGAGAATAGAATCGTCATGCTGTTGGAAAGTGAAGATGGTTCCTAGATCTAAAGTCCATATCTATATTCAAGAACTAGGAAATGGTTAGTTGTATCGAGTTGACCAACGATCGATACATCTGCAAAATTGAAGGAAGGTCCCACATAAGCATATTGCTTCTTTTTATCTTCGAAGAGGAATCTATATTAGTTTCATTTTATTAGAGTTTTTAATATGTAATATACAAGATATAAAAAGTATGCAGAACATAAATAAAATGCTAGAAATGGCAGAATAACAATAATATAACCAGCATAATCTCCACAATAACAAAGAAATGATATAAAAAAAAACAACAGAAATAACACTTTCATTCAGAGAGCAATGTTCACGGGCCTCTTCGAGGGGGAAACCTCTAGTCGAGGACTGCTCTATTACAATAATCTCCAAGCTAGCATTCTCATACCCTCGACTCCTATTTATACTAAAAAGAAGCATTTAGAGGAAGATCCTTCTAGAAGAAAAAGATTCTATTAGGTCTTCTTACATCTTCCTTATTCTATTTTATTGAAAGGCCTTATTAATATTGACCTTTATTACATCCGAATATATTGTTCTACCTATGTGCGAGTTACGACCCTAACATGTCCTCCCCCTTAAAAACAACCTTGTCCTCAAGGCTTGAGATGAGGAAATTGTTGCAGAATGGTAGTTGGTTCCCAAGTGGCGTCTGCTGGAGTTGTATCTTTCCACTGTACTAGCACTTCCTTGATGTTTCTCTGACCTAGGAAACGCTCACGCTGGTCCAAAAGTGCTTCTGGTTGTAGCCAAATGGATCCTTATTCATCTAACTCTGGAAGGTTGGTTTGAATTTGGCACTTAGCTCCAATCACCTTCTTTAAGCATGAAACATGAAAAAGAGGATGTAGCTTCGAATGGTTGGGCAAAGCTAAATGATAGGCTACTTGTCCCACATGCTTGAGAATGGTATAAGGACCATAAAATTTGGGCGGTAGCTTCTGATAATGCGTGGCCTTGAGGGAAGTTTGCTTGTAAGGTTGCAGTTGAAGAAACACCTGATCCCCTTCTGCAAATTGATGTTTAGAGCGACCTTGATCTTCTTGTTGCTTCATGCGATTTTGTGCCATGACCAAATTCTCTTTGAGGGTACGAAGAATAGCCTCTCTAGATGTAAGTGTTAGGTAAACCGCCTGGACCTTCGAGCTCCTAGTAAGTATGAGAGAATTGAAGGTGGATTCTGTCAAAATACCACTTCAAAAGGAGTCATGCGTGTAGCTATATGGTATGAAGTGTTGTACCACCATTCAGCTAGGGGTAACCATTGAGCCCACTGATTTTGCTTTTCTAAGGAAAAACACCTTAAATATGTTTCCAAACACTTGTTGACAACTTTTGTTTGGCCATCAGTCTGGGGATGATAAGTTGTGCTGAGATGCAATTCGGTGCCTTGTATCTTGAATAGTTCTTGCCAAAAATTGCTTGTGAAAGTTGGGTCATGATCAGAAACAATAGAGTGTGGCATGCCATGAATCTGGAAGACCTGATCCACGAAGATTTGAGCCACCATGGATGTTGTAAACAGTTGTTGAAGGGTGCAAAAATGAGCATACTTGGAAAGGCAATCAACAACCACCATGATGATGGATTTATTTCTCGATTTGGGTTAGCCGATAATAAAATCCATAGAGATATCCTTCCAAATAGCAGGTGGAATCGGGAGCAGCTGTAGTGTGCCCAGAGATTTGACTGTTTCTCCCTTGTTGCGTTGACACACATCACATTCAGCTACAAAATTACAAATGTTTTGTTTCATACCATCCCAGAAAAAGGAATGTTTGACCCTGTGATAGGTTTTGGTGAACCCAGAGTGCCCTGCTATGGATGTAGCATGAAGCTCAGAAAGTACCATGGATTTAAGCTTTAATTGTTTACTTAAATACAAATGGCCTTTGTATCAAAGTTCATCATGGAGCCAAGAGTACCCTGGGGAAGCTGGAGCATTGGACTGCAATTGGTGGATCAACTGCAAACTTTTGGGATCTTGTAGCCATTCTTGGCGAACAGCTTGGAGCCAATCTGGTACAATGAATGAAAGAGAAAAAAGGGATCCTTCATCTTCATATTTTTGGGACAGTGCATCCGCAACCACATTTTCTTTTCCTTTCTTGTAAATGATCTCATAATCATATCGAAAGAGTTTAGTCACCCATTTTTGTTGTTCTGGGGAGGAAATGCATTGTTCCAGAAAATACTTGAGGCTTTGATGGTCTGTCTTAATTTGGAAACATTGCCCCAATAGATAAGGGTTCCACAGATCAACGGCATGCAAAATAGCCAACATTTCCTTTTCATAGATGGATTTGCCCAGATTTATTTCAGATAGTTGCTTCCTGGTAAAGGCCAAAGGTTGGCCCTCTTGCATAAGGACAACACCAATTCCTTTCCCCGAGGCATCACATTCCAACACAAAGGTCTTTGTGAAATCAGGAAGGTCAAGGACTGGAGTGGTGCACATGGCCATCTTCAAGGTTTGAAAATATTGAGCAGCGGCTGGAGTCCAAGTGAAAGAGTTATTTTTTAGGAGACCAGTGAGAGGTGCTGCAATCTTCCCATAATTCTTAACAAACTTGTGATAATACCCTGTTAAGCCCAGAAAGACACGCAATATCTTAAGAGTCTTTGAGTGAGACCAGTCTTGCATAGCTTCAATCTTTTTAGGATCCACCCTGACACCATCTTTTCCAACCAGATGACCCAAGTATTCTACTTCTGAGGCGCCAAAAGAACATTTAGACTGTTTCAGGAAAAGTTGGTGCTGAGAGATTAGATGGAGAATTTGATCCACATGAGCAATATGGTATGTCCAGGTTTTTCTATAGATGAGGATACCATCAAAGAAAACTAAGACAAAATGGTGGAGAAAAGGATGGAAGACATGATTCATGAGGCTTTTGAAGGTGGAGGGGGCATTACACAAGCCAAAGGGCATGACCAAAAACTCATAGTGGCCCTCATGAGTTCTAAAGGAAGTCTTGGGAATGTCTGCCTCTTTCATACGTATCTGGTGGTAGCCCGAACGAAGATCAAGTTTAGTGAAAAATTGGGTGCCACTCAATTCATCCAGGAGGTCATCAATGACAGGAATGGGGAATTTGTCTTTGATGGTAAGTTTGTTGAGGGCACGGAAGTCATGACACATTCGCCAAGAACCTTATTTCTTCAGGACCATGACCATAGGAGAAGAGTAGGGGCTCATACTAGGGCGGATAATGCCTGCATTAAGGAGTTCCTGGACCATTTTCTCAGTTTCAGTTTTTTTTGAAAAGGGGTGACGATACGGACAGATATTGGGAGGAAGACTTCTGGGTACAAGGGGAATGGAATGATCATGAACACCACAGGAAGGAGGGAGTCCTTAGGGAGTGGAAAAGACCAATTGATGTTTAGAAAGGATGGCTTGGAGGTCTTGCAGGACCGAGGGTGTCTCTGTTGCTTATATGGCATGGAGTTGGGCGATAACACCAGAATGACCTTCTTTGAGCAGCTTTTCCATGCAATGGGAACTAATGATCTTCGGTGATGCCTTGGAACTTATATTGGTGGCCCTCCTGGTCAAATTGCATGGTTAAGTCTTTAAAATCCATGAGAATGGGACTCAAATTCCTTAGCCAGTCTACACCCAACACAATGTCACAACCTCCCATGTCGATAGAAAACATATGGGATTTCAGATGGTAGTCACCAATTTGGAGACGCACATTTCCACAAAGCCCTCCACATTTCATGGAACCACCATTGGCAATCATGATTTGGAAATTATTGACGGCATGGATGTAGCAATGAGTTTCTTGGGAAATGCGACGATGAATAAAATTATGGGTGCTGCCACTATCAACCAGAATGATGACCTTTCGATGCTTGATGTAACCGATTAGCTTGAGGGTTTGGGGAGCGAAGAAGCCAGTGAGAGAATTGAGGGAAATGACTGGTTCTACTTCGGGATGGTCTGAGGGAGGGGTTATGTCAGTGGATTCAGGTGACTCAAACACAAAGGGAGTTTCTACATCCTCTTCCGAGATATCCTCAGATATGGCCATAAAAATATTTTGTTCTATACACTTGTGGCCCAGGAAATATTTGTCATCACAATTATAACAAAGGCCTTTGAGTTGGCGTTCATCCATTTCATCCCGGGTCAATTTTTGGATCTTTAGTGGAATGGAGGGAGTAGTGGGATTTACTGGTTTAGGGCATGGGATAAAGGAGGGTTTTTTGTTTTGAGAAGATACAACATGGTGTGCTTCTTTATCTCTTTTAGTAGCCTCCACCCAACTCTGAGACCAAGCCATGAGGACATGGGCTGGAATCTCATCCTTGAGGCCATTGATAAAACACTCTCAGAAAAAAGCATCAGACATGCCCTCTGTCTGAAAATCCAGGCGCTCAAAGGAAGCTATAAAGTCCTCCACTGTTCCTGATTGTTTCAACTTTTTCAAATGGCCCAAATGGTTGGTGTCAGTGTCAAAGCGTTCATAAAGCTCTGCCACAAAGTGTGTCCAAGCAATATACCCTTGACAAGAAGTTTTTCTCCATTTCCACCATTGCCAACGTTATTGATCTATATAGAGAACACCATACCGAAGTTTGGCCAAATCATCGGTAATGTTGTATAAAGAGAAATAATGTTCCATTTGGGCTACCCAACCAGTGGGGTCTGAGCCATCAAATTTGGTCACATCCACCAGCGGAAGGCGTAGTTCACGCTGAAAGTTATGGGAATGAGAGGAATGTTCACCTTCATTCTTTAGAGGTGCATTAGAGGAAGGGTCATCTGTAGGGATATGAAGCTTGGTGCAGAGTGACGAAAAGACAGATTCAAGTTGGGTGGTCAGTTCTTGTTTGATTTCCTCCATTGAGGACTGCATGGTTGTATTGATGGAGGAAACATTGGCACTGAGGTGTTTCACTTCTTGTTGGGTCTCAGTGAGACTAGATTGCAAGGTATTGAAGCGAGCTTCCAAGTCTTGGCTATGGGTATGGGCCATGAGGATGAGGGAACCGAAAAGGGGTGGGTGGGGTCAATTTTTTTTTCTGAAAAATGATATGTATGAATGTGATAAGGGCGAAGAGATGAAGCCAATGGGATAGGTCTCAAATAATGGTGAAAAAATTTCCAGAGTTATACTCCAGTCTGAAGAATACTGGAGTGATGAGATGCCCAAATGATTAACCAGGAATAAATGTGTAGTGATTTGGCAACCCGAACATAGTTGTGCGGCAATATATCTTGTCTGTTTAAATTTGTTTATGTTTCTGTCCCCAAGGGTTAGTTATCAGGGGTGATTTTAATAACCCCCCCTAAATTTATATGTATAATAAATGGGTGAATCCCCATGATACATAGGAAAACTTGAAGGCTATTTTATCAATAATATAAAATGTATATATAATTTTTTGGTGAATCTTTTAGTCAATTATATAATCTTGTAAAATATTGGCGAATCTTTCACTGAATTATAAAATCTTGTAAAATATTGGCAAATCTTTCACTAAATTTTAAAACCTTGTAAAGTTTAGGGGATCCTCCAACGACGTCACCTAAAGCCTCAATTTCCTAACCTGACTGACAGACCTTGCCTTGCATTGACATACCTTTCCTTGAAATGACATGCCTTGCCTTGACATGCCATGGCTTGCCTTGCCTTGACATGCCATGCCTTGCCTTGACAAGCCATGCCTTTCCTTGGCATGTCTTGCCTTGCCTTGACAAGTCATGCATTGCCTTGAGAGTAGATTCAAAGAATCCATAAGTATATGGTTGGGGTATGCATGCACATTCAAAGGAGAGTGATAGCCAAAAAGAGATAAGTTATGTGATTGATGT
>ML784359.1:118163-157030 GCA_009831015.1 Picea engelmannii
AAAACCTATAACCACTTCCTGAGCCTTCTAGTCTCCCAAATGGTGCTTCAGGGAGTTAAATATTCCCTCTTGGGACCACAAGTTCCCCCCATCTTCGACAAGTACACTCTTTAATCAACGAAAATAGGTCAACCTTTTTCCCCTATTTAGCACGCAGCTAGCATGTTGCATGTTGAGGTACTTCAACTACAACTTATGGGGTAGGAGGTACATCCTTTTTCTAAGGGCATGGGATATCTCACTCTCTTAGTTTAGATATTATTGTTTTTTTTTTTTTCCCATTTGTGTGTGTGTATGGAGACTAGGAAACCCTTTATTGTATTTTGCGAGAAATAGAGACATTGAGGTACAAAAGGAGACCTAACCCCCTTAATTTGAAGATACATGTTTACTTTCTCGTTTTGTGTCCAAGTAGCATTGTTAGAGTAGATTGAATGTAGTAAAGAGTTTTCACCCAACTAGGAAGTTGAACTACAACTCTTCTCCTTCTCTCTTCCATGCTCACAATAGGGAAATGATGAATGAACCATAATTGTTTACTAATTTGTCTTTGTGTTCTTGGGAGGGAAGGAAAAATTTGATTTATGTACTTCACTCTTGTATTTCCAATTTTGTAGTCTAAGTAGGCCAAATAGAAACAATAAGTAAATGAGCATATTTTCTATATTCATACATAAATATGTAGTCTCTATGATGTAGTTGACTCCTTGTGATTCTCTCAAATGATATCCCTTTTGGAAGAAACGTGTAGTGAGTAATCTCCAAAACCAAGTTGTATTACAATAAGGATGTTTCCAAAGTTTTGACAAGGGTTTTAAATGATAATGTGTTATATTAATATTAAAGGAAGAAGGCTAACAATTCTACAAATTTGACTTTTTCTGATTTGCGATAAACTTAGTCTGGTCAGAGAATTTTTGGTGAAATTGCAATTTTGGATTGATGAGGTTGTTGTTTTGAGCAACCACAAAAGAGCCATTTTGTCACACATTTAGACTATTGCATATTGAGTGGTCATAATTATTAGAGGTTAAAATTGGTACAATTAGGAGAAAGAATGCATGTTTATTGTGAGAGATGATTCATTTTTAATGGAAAATGGTTGTTGTTGACCTTATTTATAGGCTTGGCTAAAAGTTCTACCTTTTGGTTTTTTTGGTCGGCATTTGGTGTTGTAAATTTGGACAAAATCGCTATTTTTTGTTGTTTAAATTGCATTTCTAAATGCATAAATGGATTCAACATGTTGAAAAGCCCCTGGGCACTCTGATTATACAAACTTAGCCACTCAAATTTGTAGATCCAACCATTCCTCACCAGATTTCGGGCAAAATCAAACGGAAAAAATAGCTGAAAAAGAGCCAAGGCCCAAAAGGTAGAATGTTTAGACTACACTTTATTTATACAAGTCTATATGCCTTGATCCAAGGATGGCCTTGTCATAAGTGAGAGGCCATTTTTATCATAAATGTAGGTTGGCCTTCTAATAAATGCATTCACAATATGTTGGGTTGTAGTCTAGTGGTTGAGATAGAACATTATTTTGGCTTCGAGTGCTCTATACTATGTATTTTATGTAGGGTAAAAACATTTGTATCCCAACTCCATAATTGTTATTGAAAAATAATGAACATCAATGTTTACATATCTATACTTTATGTTCTATAACTAATGGCATTGTGCGCCTATGTACAAATTTGGACCGACAGATTGAGTATCACCACATGCATATCTTGAATGCATTAAAACAAGATTTGATGAGTCTGTAGAATTCTCAGCAAGCCTACTCGGCTTGTATCTCAAAAATGAGCCAAATCTGCTAGTTTTGGTCAAGCTCAGTGAAATACGGTCAAATTTGCCAAAACACAATGATTTGAAAAAGATTCAAAGAGTATGACCAAGACTCAAAGTTTGACCAAATCAATCTGAATCATTCTAAATCAATCTGATATTGTGTAAAGAAGAGGCTCTTACTATACCCTCTGAAGAGGATGGATTGCAGAATGATGTTTTTCATGATGAAGACATAAATTGGATGAGGATTGGTAGCAGATCCTACACCCTGCAACTTGATGCCTTTCCCATCTATGACACTTATGATCAATGTAACCAAGAAAAATGTAGAATTGTGCATGGGAGCAGGATGTTGGTAGAGGAATTTGGAAGGGATGCGTTCCAGATTCCTTTGAGGGAACACGTGGGTCCTCATTCAGAAATCGTCGTGATAAAAGGGTGTTTTGTGTTAATGTGTGGGTTGTCTATAGAAGAGAGATAATTATATCAGTAATAATACATAGAAGCAAATAAAAAGAAAATGGTTGTGGAAAACGTAAGGAAGCAAGGAAATAAGTCAATTGTTCTTAGAAGACAAAATGATCCAGAGAACAACATTAATAACCTCCTTCCTGTTGAGGTCAAAGAACAACGTCTGAGTAATTTGTTGCAACCCATGATGGTTTCTGGTTGAAGCTATGCCTCTTCTTCAAATGATTCCTACATCAGTGCTTTGGGGTTACTTTGCATTCATGACCATCAAAAGTTTTCCTAGCAATCAATTCTAGGAAAGGATACTACTAATCCTTACTGCTCCAGGTTGTGGATACAAATTTTTTCAGTAGTCTCATGATTCATTTGTTGAGACTATGCTTTGCAAAACCATCACCAGTTTCACAGTGTTCCAGATATGTTATTTGTTGGTTTGTTTTGGGTTTACTTGGATTCTGATTTCTAGTGTTCTTTTTCTTTTCCTTATAATGCTCCTAGTCCCTACAAGACAATATGTTCTTTCCAAGTTTTCAAGGGGGTACACCTTCAAGAATTGGATGTAGCAGAGTATGAAGAGGTGACAACATTGCCATATAACATAACTATAAGGGAAGATGAAGTTCATGGCTTGAGAATGATACATCTATAGAATGAAAAGTATGATTTTGCAGAGCATCATTTTTTAATGACTCTTCTAATATATCCTCAATCGTCTATTTTAATGTGTTACCTTGGGATGGATCTGTATGCTCTAAAAAGAAATGAAAATACCTTGAAATGATGGATCAAACAATCTTAGTTGATGCAAAGAATCCATTACCTATTTATCAGAAGGTAAATGTGTTAATGAGAAATGAAAGACATAGTGATTCTTTGGAGGAGCAAGAGTCTCTAAAAGAGGTTGCACTTGTGAAACTAGTTTCTACTCTCTAATTGATGACCAATGGGTACTATGTGAAGGACATATCTTCAGTAGTTGAAGAAATTGGTACTTACAGGAAATATGGCAGTAGAGACATATTATCCCTTGAGATTTCATATATGCAAACTTTGAGCAACATATAGAACCTCAAATTGCAACAGGGTACCCTTTGTTTCATAAATGTTTATTATGTTTATGTGACCCAACAAAATCTCTTTGTTGTAAATGTGTAGATGCATATACTTGAAGTTATGATACATGCCTCACCTATAGAGAATCAGTCATGTGGTGGTTGTTAGGACACTTCTAGGAGGCTGATACGAAATCATCTATTGCATCAAAAAATACTTATGTCTCCCATATACATTCTTCTCAAACTTATCATATTAGATACCAGATTGAAAATGTATCCATAAAAGAAGTTTCTCTTGTGAAAGTAGTTTCTACTCTCTTATTGATGACCAATGGGTACTATGTGAAGGACGTATCTTCAACAGTTGAAGAAATTGCTACTTACAGGAAATATGGCAGCATAGATATAGTATCCCATCTGATGGCATATATGCAAACTTTGAGCAACATATAGAACCTCAAATTGCAACAAGGTACCCTTTGTTCCATAAATGTTTCTTATGTTTATGTGGCCTAGAAAAAGCTCTTTCTTGTAAATGTGTAGATGTGTATACTTGCAGTTATGATACATGCCTCATCTATAGAGAATCAGTTGTTTGGTGGTTGTTGAGACACTTCTAGGAGGCTGATAATAAATCATCTATTGCATCAAAAAATACTTATGTCTCCCATATAGACATTCTTCTTAAACTTCTCATATTAGATACAAGATTGAAAATTGTTTTGGAATAGAAGTTATTCCTTCATCACAAAGGAATTGCAAAGAAAGATCCATTTTAGTAGCAATTGGTCAACCTTCGAGTTGAGCTCCCTTTTGACTCAATATTTAGATCCATTTAATGCAGAGGAATATTTAGCTGCCAAAGAAGCCTTTGTGGTTATAACAACTTTAAACACACATTCTCAGGAGTTAGTTAGCCTTTTAAGGGAATGGCTTGTATTCTTTGAACTATTTTTGGGATGCGAGATTCTTATTTTAAATGGTTTGTTAATTATCCTTGTAGAGTACCCCCTCATGTGGATACCTTAACACAAGATTTGATGGTTGTTACTTTGGAGTTGCAACAAGAGTACATGTGGCACCTTTATCTCGAAGCATCCCATCTATCGAGACTTTTCACTTCTTTTTGAGGAAGAAGATAAAAGGGAGAAAGGGGTAGATTAAGAGAATTTTGGGCAACAAAGATATGTTCATTTTTTGTAAGCCTGATGGGCCATTTATGCTATAAACTTCTCATATCCAAAGAATAGTTCCTTGGATTCATAACTTGAATGAAATAGAGCCCTATTTTTCTCATCATTTATAGTGTTAAGATCTCTTAAAACTTTCACCTCTATTTTCAACTTTACAAACATTTGCAGTGTCAAAGGTGTATTAATGTTGAAGTAAGGCCTAGATTATGTTACAATCAGGTTTTAAATTTTCTGTTCTATATAGAATATCTGTGTAAACAGAGACTTGTAGAGGAAAGAGTTTAGTTGTTACTGACTCTTTTCTTTATGCTTTTACATTCATGCCCCTGCAGATTACATTTATGAATATTTCATATCTGGATTCTTTCTTAAAACTACCCAGCTAAGTTTGGATTCATTTTAAACTTTGCCTAGATTTTAAGGTTCATTTCACCCTCTTCTTCACAGGCTTACCAAGATTGCAGTGTTATCTATTTGGTCTAAGATAGAACATTATTTTGGCTTGGAGTGCTCTATACTATGTATTTTATGTAGGGTAAAAACATTTGTATCCCAACTCTATAATTGTTATTGAAAAATTATGAACATCAATGTTTGCATATCTATACTTTATGTTCTATAACTAATGGCACTGTGTGCCTATGTACAAATTTGGACCGACAGATTGAGTATCACCACATGCATATCTTGAATGCATTGAAACAAGATTTGATGAGTCTGTAGAATTCTCAGCAAGCCTACCGGCTTGTATCTCTAAAATGAGCCAAATCTACTAGTTTTGGTCAAGCTCAGTGAAATACAGTCAAATTTGCCAAAACACAATGATTTGAAAAAGATTCAAAGAGTATGACCAAGACTCAAAGTTTGACCAAATCAATCTGAATCATTCTAAATCAATCTGACTCTGTGTAAAGAAGAGGCTCTTACTATACCCTCTAAAGAGGATGGATTGCAGACTGATGTTTTTCATGATGAAGACATAAATTGGATGAGGATTGGTAGCAGATCCTACACCCTGAAACTTGATGTCTTTCTCATCTATGACACTTATGATCAATGTAACCAAGAAAAATGTAGAATTTTTCATGGGAGCAGGATGTTGGTCGAGGAATTTGGAAGGGATGCGTTCCAGATTCCTTTGAGGGAACATGTGGGTCCTCATTTAGAAATCGTCGTGATAGAAACATTGTTTCTCTCAGCCCAGAAGGTTCTCATGAATGAGAATTGAGCTATGGCATGATTCAGAAAATACAAACAATAGATCTCCTGTATCATCAGGCTTCACCACAATTAGATGATAAAAAACCAGGCCCAAAAGTTACAAGGATTAGTTGTTTGAAGAGATACATGCCTGGGCATTATGAGGAGCAGAGTATGCCCACATTAGCTATCCCAACCTCCAACCTTTTTCTGATGGACTGGATATCACTTATGGCTCACAATGAATGATAGAAATGTAGGGATCATTTCTTTCTTTATTTACGCGCCGGAACAATCCCTCTTATTTTCTTCTCAGCCTCTTTCTGAAAGGGGATCTGTACCCATAAATTGAAGAGGTTGGCATCATACATGTATCCACCATGGAAGAAAATTCTAAAGAAGACTCTGATTTGGAAGAATTGGAAGGAGAATGTGGTGCAGTTATGAAGACTTTGGTTGATGATACCCATGATGCCCTAAATTGTGATGATGAAGCAATGAGTAGACAAAAATTAGTATTGGAGCCATCATCATGTGATTTGGATGAGTTCATCATGACAAGCTCTAGAAGGGATGCATTCATAGTGGTTTTTGATGATAACCCTCATTATGATGAGTATGAATAAAATAGAAAATGAGAAAAGTGTTGCATGACTTTAAAAAATGAGAGCCCTATTGTTATAGATGCTAGTCACAGTTTTGATGTGATGGAAATTTATTTTGAAGACATATCTCTTGATCATTTTCTTTTAGTAAAAAAATGGTTTGACAAGAGTCCAGGATTACAATGTGAAGGTGACATTACTTTGAGAATACACGAATCTCAAGATAAATGCCAGCCCAGAATTAGGCACACAACTCACCTGGTAAACTCTGAAGCTAGAAATCTAACACTGGAGCAAAGCAATTGCAGTTCTTACACTTTTTTCTTTGAGAAATCTCCTATCTAGGATACTTATGAAGAGGGTTGTCAGACCCCTTTTCTCAAAAGAGGTGGATTCCAATGTGTAGTTTCTGAGCAACAATTCTTGCACAGATATGATAATCTCTTATGAGTTGACAATGATAGAGATTGCTGGCAGAATTCCAATTATCTTGGCTGGACATAAAACAATGACAATGATGATACATATATAGGTTTCTGCAGTAATGATGTCTTGCCTGCCCATAAAAACTAGTATGAGAAGTGTGTGAGTGAAAACTCCTTAGAAATTAACACCTGGGAAAGAAGAAAGGAAATGTGTGGTAAAATCCTCGACCTGCATTTTAAGGACATAATTTGTACCAAAATTCTGGGTCATGGGTGACGTGGCTGTTTGATGAAGATGGTGATTTTGTATGAGGACTTTTTGCATTGGCACACAGGCGGAAATTTGGGCATGGAACACCTTATGTTTAGAATTTTTTTGTGAACATACACCCAGGTGTTGTTTTTTCCTAATAGTGATGAGCATATTCAGCTACAGTCATTCATAATTTGATGCGTCCCTGTTTTCAATGATAGTTAAGCATAAGGTAAGGAGGATGGCATGAATGAATGAAGGGTTGAAATCTTGGTGACGAGATTCTGGGTTTCTCAAGTGCTCCAGAGAAGAGAATTTGTCCCCAGGTAGGAACCAGATGTTAACCACATTATTTTTGTTATTTTTGTGGGGTAACCATAGGGGTTCCTGGAAATTATTTTGAAGATAGGATAGGGGAATTCATGCTAACATCATGGATAAATGTTGGACCTGATTATTCTGGAGTTTTTTTTGTGACAATAGGTCTATGGAAATGGAACACAACATCAAGCCTTATCAAAAAACTCATTAATAGATGGATATTGTATCAAGGGCATTGCAAAAGCTAATATTGGTCAAAATTTGGTACGTGTTGGTGAGAATAAAGTTTTATTCCTCTCCTTGCTTGTATGGTTCTGGTTCAAGTTCAGATGAGTTGATGACATTTGGCACAACATACAACATAATTATACCATGAATTACATGCTTTGGATATATTTGAACAATACTATCAGTGCAAGCCTCGGGAGGAGGAATCATTAATGTATCTCAAAGAGGATACTTTAAAGAATGAATTGAAGAGCCAGAAAAATCATGTGAGGAATTTGGAGAAGGAATCCCTTTGGTCTAAGCCTTGGGAAGAGGAATCATTAATGTACCTCAGAGAGGATACTTTAAAGAACGAATTGAAGAGCCAGAAAAATCATGTAAGGAATTTGGAGAAGGAATGCCTTTGGTCTAAATTTATGCAAGAGGGGGAAAACATAGAGAATTGCCAGAAATCACGGTCCTAGACAAGGGTGACATATGGTCATGTAATGTTGGAACTTAATCATGTGGATTTGGTCATATGATTGATGATAGTTTGCAGATATAACTTGTATTAAAGGTCAAGGCATGTGAACGAACAACACCAAGAGTCCTATTTCATTACCAGAAGTAAACCACATTCATAACACAATTTATTCCTTTGGGAATGGAGATGGTGTTGAGGCTGGGTTTAATCTTGAATTAGGTGTGGGTGAAGCTTCAAAAGAATTAGGAATGTTAAGAGAATCAAATATTGAAATTCCAAAGGAAGTAGGTTCTGTTAACTACAGAGCAGAGGAAAGAGCATCGAAACAGAAGACATGGGCAGTCAGTGAAACAGACAATTAAAAGATGGTTATCTGCAAGTTTGCAAGTCTGCAAGTTTTTGTCCTACAATTTAAATAAATATCTTTAAGGAATTTAAAGATGAAGGACCAGGTAAATAGTAAATACCTATCAAGACGTTTGGAAAGTTGAAACCCTGGTAATTATTCACCGCCAAAGCCTCACGCAACACCTTCTTAGTTTCTTCTGCTCTGAACAGGCGGCTCCACTAGGCTAATAACTGTAACAAATTATAGTTTCTTCTACTCTCAACAGGCGGCTCCACTAGGCTAATAACTGTAACAAATTCTAGTTTCTTCTGCTCTGAACAGGCAGCTCGGCTCCACCACTAGCATCTCTTGCCCTCTTTCCGTTCTGTCGAGGGGAAATAAACACGAAAATTCAATATAGCATCTCTTTCCCTCTTTCAGTTCCATCAAGGGGAAATAAACACGAAAATTCAATATAGCATCTCATTGATCTCTTGCCCTCTTTCCAAATTCTGTTCGGTCGAGGGGGAAAAAACACGAAAATTCAATATATGTAAACTGAGCCTTGGGGAATTAGAGATTTTCTGGATGGTCACTAGATAGTAGACTCTGTAGTTCTCACGAATGAACCAAACAAGTAACAAAGATATGATTTTAACCCTGGGCACTGGGCAGATGCCATACAATTTATACCAGGTGGGTGGCCAAAATGTAGCTACCTAGTGCCCATACCACAAAATTTGGGTGAATTAAACCATAAACCCCGATTTTACCAAATGGCAAGGCGAAGAAGCTCTCAGAAATTCTCATACTTCTAGAAATTTGGCTAATGAAAGCTTGTCCCTCCAAATTTCAGGGGTGAAATATAATTTTTTTCCCTCTATCTCTCCTAAAAAGAAGGGCTAACCCTATACATTATTTTTCCCCTAAAATAAATTACGAGCTAATGATATAATTTAAAAAAAATCACTTTAATACAAAAAATTTGCCCAATAAAAAATTGGAAGCCTCTAAATTTCGCCCATGAGCGAAATTTTGCCCCTAAAATCATCTAAGTTAGGTATTCAAGGGTTCTACAGACAAGGATTTGCCCTGTGCTATAGCTCTTTGATATACGTGCAGGGTCCAATAGTAGTACTCGGCCCAATATCTCAGGGCACTAACTAAGGAGGATAGATCGTACCCTTAGCCGTACTACTCGACTACCCAGGTACTAGAGAGTATCTTCCCGAGTGTTGTTCTCGGTGACACTATAGCAGTCAGGCGGCTGATCGGTTTATCTAAAGAGGGCTTCAAGAAATCTAGGTTGATTCGTACACAGGTGATGTCTGATGTGCTACCACTTGAAGGGGTACCAACAAGGGTTACAAGGGTGGCCAACAAATGTGCGCTTAAGAACCACTTGTATTTCCCATGTGTATGAATCCCTCAGCCACATGTTTATGTGTGTAATGAAAGATATCTATGACTTAAAGACGCTGAAATACGTCTCTACCCTGAAAAAAAATTCACCCACAATTTATGCCAAGGAAAGTGCTCTGATACCACTTGTAATATACCAGATATAAAAAGTATGCAGAACATAAATAAAATGCTAGAAATGGCAGATTAACAGTAACATAACCAACATAATCTCCACAATAACACATAAATGATATAAGAACAACAACAAAAATAGCACTTTGATTCAGAGAGCAATGTTCACGGGCCTCTTTGAGGGGGAAACCTCTATTCAAGCAGCGCTCTATTACAATAATCTCCAAGCTAGGGTTATCATACCCTCGACTCCTATTTATACTAAAAAGAAGCATCTAAAGGAATATCCTTCTAGAAGTGGAAGCTTCTATTAGGTCTTCTTACATCCGCCTTATTATATTTTATTGAAAGGCCTTATTAATATTGACCTTTATTACATCCGAATATATTGTTCTACCTATATGCGAGTTAGGACCCTAACATAATAAGTAGCAAACATTATTTTTAATTGTGAAATAAATGATGATGGGTTTCCAAAAAGTAGAAGTGCAATTGAGGCATTTGCATGTTTAGAGGGGGAATCTAGTGTAGGTTCAACTCATAGTTGATTGTTGTTTGACAGTAGAATATGTTGTAGGGGATCAGATAAACTATGCTTCATTGGGGTTGCGAGATAAGTATGTCAGGACTGCTTATCCAGATTTTTTGGGATAGATCCAAGACTACAACGAGGAGATTACACCTTTCGGAAGAATAGGGGACAACCAGATGGAGTTCAAAGCCTGCAAGATTTTAGAAATGTTTAAGATGTTGAAGAAGGCATTATCTGACAAAGATTGAGACAAGTAATCATTAAGAGGGGGTGTTGGAATGATTAATTCCTACTTGTCTTAATGATTAATATGTGGATCTTCATCATATCACATGGTTGTATTTTTTTGTTATTCTGAGGAAGTGAAAATCTCTACATGACTTGTTTGCTTCTAAGATTGATGAGGTTGTTAGATCTAGTTAAGAGATTCTCTCCAATCAATTATCTTCTAGTTTGGGGTAAAGTTGAGATATTTCCTCAACAAGTTGTTCATATGGTTAAGATAACTTGATTATCTTAAACCAAATGTGATGTACTTATATGTAACATTGTTGATTGAATAAAATGCTCAATTTTAATTTTGTGTGAAATGAATTCATGTCTACTTTCTCATTTTCTACTCTCTCATCTGCTTTCAACTCTAGTTCTGGATATTCCTAGGTGTTTTCCATTTAAAAGAGAGACACAATAGTATTTATTGCACCCATTATTGATTGATTGAATCATTGGATTAACCTTTAGCGTTAATACCAGTATGTTGAATCGTTGGCCTTTTGACAACTCATTGATTTCCCAGTACATTGGTATGGAATTGTGTAAACAGTTCTTAGCTACAACCCTTTCTTAAATCATGAAATGTCTACAACACTATGAATAATTAATTTTGTATGCTGGTTGAATTCTTATACATTGTTTTGAATGGGTATAAACAACAATTGACTATGGACTTAGACGTTGGGAGAGAAAAAAAATGTTTTCTTGGATTACGAGTTGTCAATCAATGAAGGGGAAACATTTTATGGGAATTCAAATGCTTCCCATTCCCTTTTTCTGAATTCGTGGGTTTGTGGAAATGTTGGCATATGTAAAGGGTCAATTTCCACTGATATTTAGTAATTATAGTTATTCTTCCTCTTTTTTTACATTAGTTGAGTATTGGGAGTGGACACAGTCCTTGTAGACACCTATGGAATGTTGTACTCACTCCATGTTATGGACAAGATTTTTTTGGGTGTATAATATAGAATTAAAAGCATATTAAGTGCATTGGAATACCTTCCATTACTTTTGTCACAAGCATCCAGGTGATATTTGGATTGGCAATATAAAGACTTTAAAAGTGTTGTGGTTGGGAAATTGGGATAGACAAACCTGTAGCACCCATAGCTTTTGTTTTTCTTTGAAGGAACTATGTCCATAGATCGTACACAATATACTCAGTGAAAATAAAGCATTTGATCCCGCTCTTATAAGTATTTGAAGGGACAACAATTTTTTGTCTCAAAGCTAGCCATTAAAATAGGGCATGTATTATACTGTGAATGCATTTGAAATTTGCACCCAACAGATTTGTTGTTTTGGGAATTTTTTTGTTGTCAACCGGAGGAATATTAATACAACATTGACAAAGATAGAGTAGGCGTGTTGGTGAAATGGATACGCTATAGACTTACCTTTTACATATCAATCCATGTATATTATATAAGATGAATTGAACATATATATTTTTTATCAAATTAAAATGGCAAAAGAACAACTTTTTTATTTCATGTTTTTGGCATTACAAAGTCCTCTAAAATTTGAAGTAATCACCATCCATGTTCTTTTTAGAAAAGATGAATCAAACATGTGATATTGATCTTTTGTTCCAACCAAATTTTATTCACTATGTTAACTATGATATTTGGTTTACTATGTAATGTTCCCTTCTAATTGATCATGACATAGGATGACTTAATAGTCTATATGACTCCCCTGGGCTATAGTCAACAAAGACAAGGGATTCAAGGAGATTTATTTGGTGTCACTAGGTTAAAAGAATAACAAATCCTAAAGTGACATTAAATAAAAATAAGTAATTATATTTAAATGAAAATGGAGGAAAAATAAAGTGAGGGTTTGATTTGGGAATAAAAGAGAAAGATCTAGAAGACCCTGAGAAAGGATAAATAGAAGGGTAACCCTTCTATTTGACATTATGATTTGGTCTCTCATTTTGGAGTGATCTTGGGGCCATTGTTTCGTTGGAGTTTAGAAAAAACCCTCCATTGTTGCAATTCAGTTTCGATGGTGCAATATCCACCCTATCTAGACAAGAGGGGAATCCACCTAGGATTTCCATTGGAGCTTCAATTGGTGATTCATGTGTAGTTAGAGGTTTGCATAGGAAGTTTGTGGAGATTTTCCATAACAGGTAGACTTAGATTTTGCAGGAGACTGGAGGTTTTCGGTGAAACTAGGGTTTAGGGAACCCCCGTGGGCTGAGTACGGGGCATCTCGTGAGACCTTGCTTGTTGTCCAGCCTCGTCCCGTGAGGTCCTCTATGATCTTGCAGATCAAAGTTAGGTACAGGAGGTCATATTGCTGCAGTGAGTATTTAGTAGTAGATCGATATAGCATCGGCGAGCTCTGACATTTCGAGTAGTATACATTGCATCTTGAGAAGGTTTTGTCATCATCACCAGGTTTCTTGATTTTTTCTTTGTTAGTATATATTGTAGTTGCTTGCATCAAGTAGATCTGTTGGGTCTAGGAGGGTTTTCTGCAGTTGTTGTGACAACCATTAGTGATATTTGTATTGTTGTGATTTGGGTTCTCATACCATAATAAATATGCCATGGTTATCTTCTCAATTATTTGTTTAGTTGATGTTTGTGATATGTTTAACAATATTCCTATCTATAAGACATATGCAAACTTTTTGTAAGAATTCTCAGCATCCCTAATGCAAGGTATTTGGAAAAAATTACACTAAGAAGAGTTATACTTGGATCAAAAACATATTATATTTATCCATGCTAGTTGGGTACATTATAATGGTATCAGAGCTGGTGATTCTTCTAGCCTATAACTGCGTTGATTCCTAGAAAAAAAGGGTGTGGAGGAAAACCCACTCAAAATTCACCAAAAAGAGAAATAGAAGCAAACTGAACAAAGTCAGAAGGAGAAGAAGTAGAAGGAAGCATGGGAGACAACCATGATGGAGTTATGCTCCAAATATTAAAATATTTGGTCAAGGGACATGATGAGGCATCCAAAAGACAAGAATAGATCACAAGGTTCCAACAGCAGACCCTTGAGGTGCTCACACAACTGGTAGGCCAGCGAGGAAATACGAATCGTATAAATCAAGGAGGGACTAGTGGATCCCATTGGGGTGACAGGATGCACACAGAGAGTAGTAATAACCATACCCAGGTCATAGCGAGAGCCTAAGGGTTCCTAGACCCCTATTACCACAATTTTTGGCAGGACAACCTGCAGGAGCACATGAGCAATCGGATTAGGAGCTTGATATCAACTCCTCATACAAGGAGTATGAGATTATAGATGAAGATATCTGGGAGAAATTTTCCTATCCAGAATTCTACACCCTCAAGTAGAGGAACAAAGATAGGGAGTGGAACAAAGCAACATAGAATCAATAAAACTATGACCTTGTGTGCAAGGTGGGAAGGCTGACTATCCCATCTTTCAACGGATCTACGAAGTGCACATCTAGAGCATGTGTGCAAAAGTTGGACACTTACCCTCAACTCAACCCAATGACCGAGGAAAAAGAAATTAATTATCCCATCCTTCACTTGAAAGGAGAAGCTCATGAATGGTGGTACCATGGGCTGGAGATATTAGGGCATGCCAACATCACCTCATACATAGAATTCACTTCCAAACATGTCCATCAAACTCTGAGTGAAGTCTCCGACGAAGGGTCAAGATCTATCTGCTAAATCGAATCGATGGTTGTGCTATATCCTGACTCATAAGCATGATCTTTTCAAATTTACATCCCGAAAATGGGATTCAACCATTCAAGGGAAACTTCTAAAATTTTCCAAGGTTTTTACTGGGCCTTCTCGACCTTCATCATACTCAGGAAACTATGACGGTATTCTTCTCCTTTCTCAGATGAAGATTTACATCCCATGGCCCTTCAACTTCCACACAAGAGGATTAGGTAGGGCTTAAGGTTCCTATTCCATTTACAACAAACACGAAGCCTAACCTTTGGAATTCATATGAAGGTTTTTTTCCCATAACCTTTTGTGTTAAGGACATAGGAAACAAAATAGGGTTTATCGACCTTCATTGGTCTCCAACATACCATTATCACAATATTCCATTTATCTTAAACATTAGTATCCCTCTCTTAATTTATGTATTGTGTTCTCTTTATAGACATCACACCACTACAGAGACTCTGTTGCACACACAGGAAGCTCAAATATACAGTTCCTAAATTGTTCAAATATGAGGATTCACGTTAAACACAGTCCTTCAAATGCAAGCACTTACCAAGGAACCAACATAAATTTCATCAATTTCAAGCATGCACAACTTTAGCACATTCATAGGTATCCATTATGCAAATATTGTAAAAGGTTGATTTATTCTTATGAAGTTAATTGCATTGTCGTTTGGGTTGGAAGCATACAGAAATTGCATTAGATGTGTTAATTATTGCCATTAGTACACACACGAGTTATGTATGTGCTAGCTACACGTACATGCCTTGTGCATGTATACTAGTATTTATGAATGTTTAAATTAATTATGTGCTTATATGATCTAGATGTATGAACCATGTTATTATTTTCCTTGTATTGTAAATTACTATAACTTCGGAACGAAGTTTCTTGAAGGGTGGGTGTATGTAACACCCAGTTAGATTAATGAACAATTTTAGTTAATTAAGTAATTAAATCATTAATTTATTTAATTCAAGTAATTATTGAAATAATTAGATTTGTCATTATTTATTTTTTCTTTTGAATTAACAAATGCAACAACACATGGATTGATTATTTTAATTGTTTAAGGGTAGATATGAATTTGTAAAAAAATCATAATCATAAGGGGAGATGGAAAATTGATTAGGGAGATTCAATGGATGGAAGGAAGAAGTGAAGGAGTTGGACTTGGAGGAGGGGATTCGAAAGGGGGTAGAAGTGTTGGTTGTGGAGCCTAATTATCTTCCTGATTCAGAGATTTGTTTCAGTCGTGCTTGGATCCCATTTCTTGATGGGGGGTGTGGGGGGGCTTTCCCCCCACTACTGTTTTAAGGGGGGTCTAGGGGGGTGGGGTGGCGACAATTAATGGAGCCCCCCCTTGGCGAGGGATTCAAGGGAAGCTCCCCTGAAGCACAATTTTGGGAAAAAATGCCTTGTAAAATATTGTAATTTTGTAGTCTACCTGGACCATTTATTATAAAGTCGTAGATACGATGGTAGAAGTTATGTTAGGGATTTTTCCCTAGAAAGAAACCCTATTTTATGAGGGAATTGTATTGTGGCTTTGATGTATAGTGAATATTGTATTATGAGGGAGGAGACTGTGAGAGAAAGAAGAGGAAGTTACAACAAGTGTGGTGTAGGTTGTATCCCTTCATTTTGTTGGATAATAAACAGGAGGGACCTAGAAATTTCTCTGGTGGATGTATCCCACACTGGGTGAACCACGTATATCTGCGTCTCTATTGTATTGTGTATCTTCTGTGTTTTATTTCCACATTTGTTTTATTTAATTGCTCTGCAATCCTGTTTTTCTAACAAGAAGGAGAATTGGGAGGAGGGGAATTGGTTGTAAACTTTGAGGAGTTTGGGGCTAGTGAACTGGTGTTACTGGGATTTTGGGCTACGGGGCCAGGAAATCTAATTTCCTAGAGCTAGGGAGACGGAGAGGCTCTATTCCTAACTAGTTTGGAGGTAACAGTTTCAAGAAGGAAGTTTCAGACATGCAGTTATAGCAGTTACAGCAGGACAACCTTATTCCTCAAGAGGTAATCCACAATTATTATTGTTTTACTCTAAATTCAAATTATGACATTTATAGATATACGATGTGACTACTAAATTTTATTTGTTCAATCCTGTAACTAAGAAAGAAAGAAGTTCCCTGTCATGTAAAAACATAAATACAGATTTACTTTAGATATTAATCCCTCCAGGGAATTACATTATGTGTAAGTAATCATTGAATTAATCTCACATTGATAAAAACTCATTTTCTCACTAGGTTCTTACCACAAGCTCTCTATTACCTTTTTTTATACCAAGTCTTGAACCCCTAATGGTCCATCTGACAAATCTTCTTCTTCAATTCCCATTTTTTAATCCCTTTCATCTCGTCATGTCTCACATAACCAACCCTTATCTTGAATTACAATCTATACTTGATGTGGTAATATGTTTGTGTTCATATACCTTATTTTGTTCATCGAAAAAAAATATTTTTAAACATAACTAGTATTGAATTAAGTCAAAATGTTGCAACATTATCTATTCAACATAGTACACCATAACTACATAGTTTCGTAATGACTACTATAGTCAATAACATCTCCCCTCCCAAAATAGGGCGGTTTAGATACTAAAAAAGATTATTCCTACTTCTTATATATTTGTTCTCCTTCCCCAAAGTGCATGAATAGGTCTTAACGAATTAGTTACATATCAAATCATAGAAATAACACATAATTAATTAAAATATATTTCCATGTCTTAATTATTTTTTCTCTTCCCTACTCTTTGTATGTTTGATGGGATAAATTGAGAGTGGTCAAATGTTTGGTCGATTTCTTTAGACTTTCCACCATATGGGTGGATGAATCATTCGAAGATTGTGCTAGATATTATGTATGCTTTCTTAGAACTATCTTTCTTTTGTTGAGATTTTTTTGCCCCTTCTCCTTGCGGGTCACCTTCGAGGGAGGTGTATATTTTAATTAAGGATGTGTGGGGTGAATCCATTCTTTATTTAGACTTCTTAATGACAATCAAGGCCCCTTGTAAAGTGGGAAGGTGAGGACCCTTCCAAGTGTCAGGGTTCTACTTCCCCAATGTTGATGCTTCTAACTTTGAGTTTGCATGGGGTGAAGCTTGTCTTGATCACATTGTTTCCACTTGGATGGAAGCTTGTTCTTGTTATGATTAAATATATTCTTAAGGATGAATGGAAGAAGGATCCTTTCATCCCCATATTAATTTGTTTCTTGATTAATTATTTGGAATCCGCCTAAAGTTGCGTGAGTGATATCTGGCTTCCACCTTAGGAAAACTACCATTAAATGGCATGTTTCCCTACATTGTGTAGTGAAAGGTTGTAATTTCAAAGATAAATTCTTGATTCCACTTGGATCCTTCCCATTCCAACATTATTCTATCAGGTAACCTTTTTCTTAGATTTATCTTAACAATGATTATTACAAATGAAAAGAGATTGGCATTTTCATCGATGTCATCGTAGCTCATGAATTCACCCAAGCTATTTCCAATTTTATATTAAAGTCTCCTCGTACTGGGGAGGTTTGGAAGCAACACCCAAATAGGGGGTGAAGATATTTTTGTTGTTCTTGGATTGAAATTGGTTGTCCATGGGGGTTAATCCATAAATGATCGGCTTATAGCCTATCCATTTCATCAACATGGATGACTATGGAGTTTAAATTATTAATGTCTTTATGCCTCAATAGGATGAGTGTAGGCTCCATGTGCTCTATTTAGGTTGGTTACAAGCTATGAGTGTTTTCAAATGGCGCCAAGGCCATTGCTTGATCACCAAGCTAATTCAATTTTGTCCCTGAGCTTAATTCCATTGTACACAAACAATGATCCGGATTATTTTCGGAACAAAATGAAAGAAAATATATTACAATGAAATACACATAAAAATTGCCAGAAACAGAGCAATGCAACAATACATGATTTATATTAATGAAATAAATGTAGAGAGACTGTAAAAATATAGAGTGCAAGACTCACTAGAATGGTGGCAACTTTATCTTTGAGAAGAGATGTGATGACTACGCTCATTCGCAAGAAGATGATTAAAATGAGGCTATAAGGGCCTTTTTATGATAAACATGAATGCCAAAACCCTAGACATCCATAAACCTGACCCTAGGAGATGAAGTGCCAAAATTTATGTGGGCCCCGTTGGGGTAAGTTAGTACATTAACTTCCCGTGGCCATAAATTTTGCATACGATCTTTGTTTTAGACATGTGATAGCCCATTGGAAAGGTATTTTCAAGAATTACGCATTATTCCATCATACTTTGACTCCGTCTATATTTTGACTATGGAAAGCCAAGAAAACATTGTTTAGAGCCCCAAAATGGTCCTGGAAGTACAGAAAGATGTATTGACATGAAAACTTCCAAAATAAGCCAGTTGGAATCGGTGAGTGGCCACAATATCCACTTGGATACTATGTAGGGCTTCAAGATGTTAAGGTTTAATCTATTATTAGGTTTCTTTTCAATTTACTAGATAACCATAGCATAGGTAGGATCATTGAGAGAAACACAATCACAAGATACACAATATTTATCCCGGGAAACCCTCATGTGGGAGAAAACCCAACAAAACTTTCTTAATATAGATAGCCAATAAAATTCCAAGACAATATACCAAAACACTATAGAATATCCAACACTGAGTAATGTGCCTCTATCTTCCTTCTTCTCCCAACTGCAGCTACCAAACTTGCACACTAGATGAGCAAATGAGTGAGTGACATAATGAGGTGTTGGCTTCCTTTATTTATACAAATTGGTGGGTGTTGGAAAGGTGTCTCTTCACTTGGTAGGGCCGACTTGTCTTCTTAGTGGTTAAAACCACTTTAATTAGCATGGGGGCCAACTTCGCAATTTGCATATTATATTTAGGGTTTTACGAATCCACAAAAGGGGATTTGGTCAATTACAATTCCCGACATGATCAGTCCACAAAAGGGGATTGATCTAATGAATAATAACTCAATAATAAATAGAATACTCTTTGCATTTACAGTATTTCAACACTCCCCCTTAAAAAGAACAATATTCTACAACATCATCAGGAGAGAGAAAGGGAAACAGCATCAAAATCATCTGGAACATTGACTGGCATATCTATAAATCATAGGAAGTTTTTCTCATCATCGATATCATCATCCACAGTAGGGAGATGGAATGGCATCATCATCATTTGCATCAACATGGATTAGTATAACACTAATACATCATCATCATCAATAACAACACAAGGTTGATACATCATCAACAACAACAACATCACAACTCAAAGGCTTGAGCATCATTAACATCAACACTAGGCTAGAAATCTTCAGCACAAAGCTGGAATCTCAACAACATTAGCACGAAACTGGAAATCTTCAGCATGAAGATGGAATCTCAACAACATCAGCACGAAGCTGGAAATCTATAGCATGAGGTTGGCATCACAACAACATCATCACGAAGCTAGAAATCTTCAGCACAAGGTTGGCATCACAACAACATCAGCACGAAGCCAGAAATATTCAGCACAAGGATGTCATCACAACAACATCAGCACAAAGATGAAAATCTTCAGCACAAGGTTAGCATCACAACAACATAAACATGAAGATGAAAATATTCAGCACAAGGTTGACATCAACACTACTCCCCCTTTCGAGGGAGGTCCTTTCAGACTACACCAAGCTTATCTCGAAAGTGTTCAAACTTTACACAAGACAAAGGCTTGGCAAACATATATGCAACCTGTTCATCTGTGCTAACATACTGGAGCTTTATGGCTCCTCTCTGCACCACATCATAGATGTAATGATATTGGATTTCTATGTGTTTTGGCTTGTCATGGAACATAGGGTTCTCTGTCATCTTTATACAACTCTGGTTATCACATAGAATCACAGTTGCTTCCATATCCAGATCGAATAGACCTGTCAACAACTTCCGAAGACATATGGCTTCACAACTGGTAGAACATGTAGCAATGTATTCTGCTTATGTCGTGCTGAGAGAAATACTTGATTGCTTCCTACTCTGCCATGAAATCATGGCTGACCCTAGACTGAAACAACATCTTGAAGTGATTTTTCTGTCATAGACACTTCCAGCCCAATCTGAATCAGTATAACCACTCAGTCTGAAGTCATGATCTCTATTGTTCCAGAGTCTGTACTTAAGGCTTAGAAGTACAATGTCTAGGCATCCAAAAGTGAGGAAGGGGTAGAGAAGGAAGAAATGTCAACCTTCGGCAAGGGAAACTAGGGTTGATTTATAGGTTGTTGTCTAGCTTCCAACTATTCCTGGATGTTTATGTCCCTTTCAATCGCTGCCCACGAACATTCCAGTTCTACCCGGGTAGTGGTTGTTTTAAGAATAGTATCAAAAAGATTCAAGGCAATATGTGTTTGATCTGATAGTCTAGGTTCAATATTAGGCTGTCTTGTCATAGGGATAGTCATAGAGGAACATAATGATAAGAAAATCTCAAAGAAATTTTTTAGATGTTGTCTCGATTTCGGTCATATAAAGGTGAGTTATAACTCTGATGGTGAAAACAGGATGCAAACCAAAGGCCCTTTCCCGTAACTGAGTTATATTTTAATAAATGTGTATGAGGTGTAAGAAAAAAAATAAGTTGTCTATCATGTAAGGCTCCTATCAAGGGAGAATCTCACTTATAAACAGAAGAAGAAAAAAGATAAAGAAATAACCTGATGAAGCATAAAATATATATAGAAATATAAAATGTTCACTGGTCTTATACCTGCTGATAGCCAGTACAGAGGAAAAACAGTAAACAATATAGAAAACTAAAATTTATTCACTATAGTAGAGGTTGTACTAAATTATAGTGAAACATTCATCAGATACATATATGAAATGAAATGAAATATAAGGAAACAAACTCATAACACAGTCGTGACGGAATCGAGAATCTTCGGATTTGCTTTATATTATCTTCTTTCAACAAAATATTACCTCGGGTCTGTTCCAAAATGGAAAACTTAGAAATTTTTCCCGATTCCATGTTTTTTGTAGCTATTACAGCCTCTTGAAATGCGACCCGAGCTACTCCAGCTTCTCTCTCTCTGACAGATAATTTTTCTAATACTTGATCAGTAAGCAAACAATTGTCCTGAATCGTCACTACCTTGGCAAGTAAACTTCACTGGGCTGCAGAAACCCTGCTCCGAATCTCCATAGCCTGGGACTGGAATATCCCGATATTTATAACTCGGATTTCAGCGAAATCTAATCTAACCTATAGCTGCCCTATCAAGTCTCTCTATTGGCCTACCTGTATTTGACTGGTCTGAGCTACCAACTCTGCTTGTTCGAGCTTAGCTTTGAGAAGCTCAATTTTCTTTTTATCGGCCATCCTTGCTTGTTCTATTCCTATGTTTTCTTGGTCTTTAGTAGCTTCTTCTGTTCTAGCTAGTTTAGCTTCTAAGGTTTTGACGAGGCAATTTTTTTTCTTCAGCTGATTTTTCAAAACCTCGACTGAAAATTGGTTTGTCGTAGCATACGCCCCTAATGTTCCAGCTATTTCTGTCGTGAATTCTTCCTTCTTCAAATATTTCCCATCGGTCAACCCCTTGAACTTCTTGGTCGTTGATCCCTCTTCTTGATAGAATTCTCTTTTTACCACAACTTTTCTCTTTTTATCAAAAAAGAACTCATTTGGCAAAAGTTCTTCCATCCTTATAGGTCTCAATTCTTCATTGAAAATCCACCCTGCGTCTATGTTCCCCTTAGTTGACTGTAAGGGAATAATGGAGGCGATGGGGTTTCCGATTTTCTTAGATGATTGGCCAGGAGTGGCATCTAGAGTCAGCTTTTTCGACGGATCGGGAGTTTTTATTTCTGGTTTCGGACTCCCAGTTTGCTCTCCCCTGTCCCGGTGTTTTTCTTGTCTGGGTGTTGTATCTTTGGAGCCTTCAGCTTCTTTTTGCTGCACCTCTATTGTTATTGGATTCTCACCCCACAATATTGGGGGAAGAAAACTCCGTCGATGTTATTGGAATTTTAAAACATCGGCCCTCTCTTTGGTTGCCAGGGCTTGTATCTGAGCCAAAACCTCGGCATAAGATCTCATGCCTCAGAAAATGTCATCCGAGGGAGAATTTTCATGTTCGAACCTTCTTAGCCCACAATTGGCTAAGTGATTACTTACGACCCTCTGTGGATCGTGCTTTTTGAATTCGACATGAACCAATTTTAGGTCCTCCAGGGCTACTGCCTCAGCTTTAGCATGCACAAAATCTAACAAAGAATAGGAACTTAAATGAATAGGAATAGGTGGCCATACCTTCTTAGAATATCCTTTCAGTTCCTTATTACGGTTTGCCTAGAAATCTCATGACAAGCTAGCTTATCGGGTATGAATAGTGGTAAGGCATTCGGAGGGAAAGAAGCGTCGAAAACCCTGAGATATGAAAATTTTTCTTCCACATACCAATCGGCTATACTGCTTAGATTTACCACAATACTGTCTGAGATCCTGGGTGGTGGGTGGCCAAAGATAGTGATGTGCAATGGTACCATTACCAAGTTAAAGATTCCATATACAAAATCTGAAGCTTTGTCTTCCCACAGCTTTGAATGGTAGATGTGGATGGGATCAGCTTCTGATGGAGTCCAGCTCCAACTCATTAAGGGAAAAGGTGTCAGAAAACACATGGCGTCCATGATATACACGAACATAAAGAATGAAGCGATATTTCCACTCTCCTTCTGCACTCGATACTCTGTAACTTGACTGGTCAAACTATTAGATAGTAGTTTATCCCAGTCGAAGGAACAGCTTGCGATGATCAAATGAATTAGAGGCACCCACTGAAGGGGAAAATGTGTGGTGTCCTCTCTCCCATATAATCTGCAGGTCATCATAGCCACATATTTGAACTGTGGTTCCAGAGAATATATTGAATATATACCATGACTGTACGCCCTGAACTTCGCAGGGTGTGAAACCCAATCTTTGATTAAACCAGACATAGTCTTGACGTATTGCACACATTCCTTTTGTTTAAAATTCTCCAAGAATTTGGCATTGTATGTAAGGTCTGACACGGTTGGCAACTTGTAAATAGCCTGCAATTGTCCGGGTTTGAAAGTTCCAATGGTGACCCTCTGCTCATTGACGATGGTTCTGGTTGGTATATCTACATGGTCTAATGCCCATCGAACCATATCGTAGTAAGGGAGTAGACGTGGCCTAGCCGCTACTTTATGCATTTGAGCCTAGACGACAATCTTATATTTGGTGATCAGATCGTCTTTTTCATTTTCACTGGAATCATCCAAAACATCTACCAATTCGGACTGTAGAACCTCAGAAATATACGACCAGGTCCTGACAGAGTTGACACTTCAAGGTGAAGTATCAGAAACGTTGTCTGAACCTTGTCCTGAAACCTCAACAGTGGCTTTAGATGCTTTTTGTGGGGCCATGGCGGGGGATTCTACTTTAGCTCTCCTGCGATAACAATATGTATACATACAGAAATTAGTTCGCTCTAGAAAGGTTTGCTCTACGTAGAATAGGAATGAAATTTGTGAAAACAAATAAAAGATCCATGCCTTCAACCATTTAAAACTAGGTCGTCCTTAGGAACAGAACGGTCAAATCATTCTTAAATATAAATTTAGCAATAAAAAACAAATCCTTACTTGTCGATTCGCCTCATTTCCAATTAATGTCTTAGATTTTGACAGTACGTAATGCAAGTTGGTGCAAGGAAAGTTTAAAATTGCCTTGTAGACTGTGCATATTAATTTTCGTATTAGAACACTGGCGATGTTGGCTTAACTTAATTAATCAGGCCTTTTTGAATGTTAATTAATCTTTCGGCATTCGCCTCATCGGGAGCTTTCACTTTAACCCTTTAAACCTCTAAAACCTGAGGTTGCGATAATTAGCTTTGGTTAATAAAAAATGTAACCATGATTAGGCATTTAATTAATTACGTTGTTATTTATATCGTGACTTCGCGACTCAGGGCTTCGAAGGTATAGCTTCTAGGAGGCTTGTATTCCGAGTTGCGAAATCGCGAGATCGTGATGATATGATCTAATTAAATTGGAGGATAAAATCAGATTAAGTGTTTAATTAATTACGTTTCTATTTTTATCGCGACTCGGGGCTTCGAAGGTATAACTTTTTGATGCAGGAGCATCGCTAGCACATCAAGCGAGCCAGTGCGGAAGTGACGGATAGCTGGACAAGCCAGCACAAATTTTGAAAATACTTTGGAATTGTTGCACGATCTTAAATGAGTCATTTAAGATGAAGCACCTTTGTATATTGTAATGGACCTTGAGCGGATAGCTCTCATCCTTAGGTAGATAGTCGGCATTTAATATATTTAATGCTAGTAGATAGGAATTTAATTTCAAATTTGATAGCTTTAGAGTTCGAGAGGGAAAACGGATATAGACACCCTCATTTGTACATTGTAACATTAGCAGTATTGTTCAAGGAAGCAGAAGAGCAGGCAGAGAATTGTATGAAGAACACCCATGTACAGGCATTTGAATTAATAGAAGAAAGCTTTGATTCAAATTCATGGTTTGTGTTGTTTCTCTGTGTATTGATGTTATGCTCATGAATGTTTGCTTTCTGTCATACATTTGATTTTATATGCTGTGTATGTGATTTCATGGTTGAATTGAAGTCTAGAAGGAAGAGTGAATGAGTTTCAATTGTTTCTCTAATTGGGCCAAAGGATTCCTGCAAGGAGTGCAGTTGAATTGTCCGCAAGGAGTGCGTTGACAAAAGGGTTCAATTAGAGACAACTTTCGTTGCCATTCATCTCAGAAGTGCAGTGGCACATTGCCATGCAAGGAGTGCGCAGGCCAAGCTAAGTCTCAGAGTTGCGATTCTGAGTAGAGAACCGAAAGACTACTGCTGCAGGTGTGCACAGAGTCGAGTGCCTTCAACACTTAAGCATTGTTGAAGATTTTCCGCAAGGAGTGCGTGCAAAGTTTCTTTCTGAAGACTGAAGCAGTGGAAAAGCTCAGGAGGAGTAGGCCTTTGAACTTACTGAACGGTAAGTGCAGGGAAGCTGTGGTTGAAACTCCGAGGGAAGAGACGCAGGTTGGAGAGCAGGTGAACAAGTCTCGTGGAGAGACGTTTCTTTATTTCATAGGCTGCGTAAGGGAGAACGGACAGCCGAAATCCTCTGAGGAGATTTTGCGAAGTTCCGTGGGCCGTTGGATCTCACAGAGGTGCAGGGAGGTTACTGCATAAGCGTGGAAGAGGTTTGAAGCTCAGGAGGGCAGAGCCATCAATCCGAGTCAGAAGGAGTCGTTGGATCTACATGTGGCATCGCATATTGGGGATTCGCAAGTCGAAGCTCCAACTTTTTGCAACGAGTATTGCGATATCATGATCCGCGATATTCCGATAAGCTCAGAACCGTCCATTAGGGAGGACGCGTGTCAGGAGATTCCGAGGAGTCAGAGTTCAACATATCGGGGTTTTCAAAGGCAAGAAACTCTTGCAACTTGGAATCGTGACCCGCGATATCCCGACAGGAGAGTCGTGTGGGTCACGGCAGGAGATAGTGGAGGATAGGTGGCATAGTGTCGAGGATCAGGAAAAGGCAAGTCTCGAATCCTTTGGCATTAGGATTCGTGATCCCACGAATCCCAAAATCCTGATAGAAGTGATGAGGTGTGGAAAGGTCAATTCACACGTGTGCATCAGAGATTTGACGCATCGGGTATCGGGAGTTGGAAATTCAAAGTGCGCGACATCGCGAGTTGCGAAACCGCGATAGGGTAGAAGTCCCGATAGGAATGAGGAGAAGTCAACATTGACTGGTGCATCGGGTCTCGGGGATTCGAGAGCCCAGAGATAGACACTGAACTCGTGAAGCTGCGAGTTCCAATTTCCCGACAAGTGAACAAAGGGGAGTCGTGCTGAAGAGAATCTATGGGTGTATATTTCTCGATAGGGAAATAGAAGAGCCTTGGAGTTCTTCGAGCCGAGAAGAAAGAAGATCATGTGAGTGTGCGTGGACCTACCGACCTGCGGGTGGTGAAGGGGTCGCGCTGCCGCCAAGTGGTATCAGAGCTCGGAAGTTCTTTGCTTTCTGTAGCAGAAGAAGAAATTTCACCATGCCGCCTAGGAGGGAAAGACAGTCACCTGAACCAGAAGACAGGGAAGTGCGAAGAAGAGGTAGGCAGGTAGTCAATCCAGAAATGGAGAGACAGATGAGAGATCTCCGAGCAAGGCTCGAAGACATGGAGACCGCTCAAATACGCACAACTAGTGCAGGGGATCTGAGTGATTCTGACAGCGAAGTTGAAGCTGAACATGAGGAGGAAGTTGCAGCTGAGGATGCAGCAAATGAGCGTCTAATTAAAGCTATCGCACGGATGGGTGCGAAGGCAAAAATGGACATCCCAGTTTATGAGGGTAACTTGGATGCAGAAGAGATTCTAGATTGGATTAGAGCTCTTGACACATACTTCGACTATGAAGATGTCGAGGAAGATAAGAAAGTCAAGCATGTTGTCACGCGCTTGAAGGGACATGCATCATTGTGGTGGGACGAGCTACAAGCTGACAGACACTGCAAAGGCAAGCAGAAGATCAAGAGTTGGGATCGAATGATCGCAAAGATGAAGGCAAAGTTCATCCCAAGAGATTACCAAATCACTTTGTTCAGGAGAATGCAGAACCTGAGACAGAAGCTGATGACAGTGAAAGAATACACTGAGGAATTCTATCGACTGAACATCAGAGCAGGTCATTGGGAGAGAGATGATGAGAAGGTTGCTAGATACCTGAATGGTCTGAGATACGACATTCAGGATGAATTGAGTATGGCAACCATCTAAACTGTGGAGGATGCTTATCATATGGCTCTTAAAGCTGAGGAGAAGCTGAGCCGTAAGCAAGGTCAGCGAGGGCGAGGCAGGAGTCAGCCCAGAGGTAAAGCAGTTGCCCAGGACAAATACCAGAAGCCCAAGGAGGAATGGAAGAAACCTCAGGGTAAAGTTGAAATAGGTGGAACCTCACAGAGAGGGCCACATGTTGAACATAGAGGGAAGCATACAGAGCAGAAGGGAGATCATGCTGACACAAATACTTTTCCTCGTACTAGAGGTAGAGGGAGAGGAAGAGGTGGAGTAATTACATGCTTCACATGTGGAAAGAATGGGCACAAATATTATGAGTGTCCAGAGAAAAAGAAGGACATTGGAGAAGCTCACATCACTGAAGCGTAGAGGCGAGATGTTGAGGCCGAAGATGCAAAAGGCGGAAGATCGCTTATGATGCGAAAATTCCTTTTGACACCTGAGAAGGAGGTGGAAAGTTCAGTTCAAAGAACTAGACTTTTCAGAACAGCTTGCAAGACCAAGGATAGGGTATGCAAGGTCATTGTAGACAGCGGTAGCACAGATAATCTCGTATCTACAGAGATGGTAGAAAAGCTGGAGCTGGAGACAACTGATCATCCCAACCCATACAGAGTTTCATGGCTACAGAAAGGACACCAGGTAACTATTACTAAACAATTCTTGGTTGAGTTCAAGATAGGAGGGTATAATGATAAGATCTTATGTGATGTCATTCCCATGGATGTATGTCATTTATTTCTGGGTAGACCATGGCAATATGACAGAAATGTGGTTCATGATGGAAGAATGAACACATATACCCTGGAGAAGAATGGGAGAACCCATATGTTTCTTCCGATAAAGGATAAGGAAGTGAAGCCGGAAGTAAGCAACACAGTACTTCTCATGAGTGGAAAGGAACTTCTTACAGAGGTGAAGAAGAAAGAAGATCCACAATTCTTTGTTGTCAGGAAACCAAGGATTGTTCTGACTAGCACAAGAGTGGATGGTTTACCAGATGAAGCTCAGGAACTGCTGGAAGAGTTCGCTGACATCATAGTGGACGAACTACCTCATTCCTTGCCACCGATCAAGAGTGTGAGTCATCATATAGACCTCATACCAGGAGCTAGTTTTCAGAACAAAGCCGCGTATAGGTTGACGCTGCAAGAAAATGAAGAGGTTAAGAAGCAGGTCCAGGAGTTATTGGACAAGGGGTTGGTCGGGGAAAGCTTGAGTCCATGTGTTGTTCTGACAGTACTCAGTCCGAAGAAAGACGGAGGCTGGAGGATGTGTACTGACTCAAGAGCGGTCAACAAAATAACCATTAGATACAGGTTTCCATTGCCAAGGATGGATGATCTGATGGATTGCCTGAGCGGGGCAAAGTATTTTTCAAAGATAGATTTGAAAAGCGGATATCACCAGATTCGCATGAGAGAAGGCGATGAGTGGAAGACAGCCTTCAAAACCAATGAAGGTTTGTATGAATGGTTAGTCATGCCGTTTGGCTTGAAAAATGCACCAAGTACCTTTATGAGGTTGATGAATGAAGTCCTAAGGGAGTTCATCGGGAAATTTGTCATTGTTTATTTGGATGACATACTGATTTACAGTAAATCGGAAGCTGAACACTTGAAGCACTTAACTACAGTGATGAAGAGGCTACAACAGGAGAAGTTGTTGATTAATATGAAGAAATCCTCATTTATGAAGACAGAGCTCATTTACTTGGGTTTTGTTATTTCAGCGAATGAGTTGAGGATGGAACTGGATAAGGTAGAAGTGATCAAGAATTGGCCATCACCGAGAAATATTTTCGAGGTGAGAAGTTTTCATGGTTTAGCTAGTTTCTACCGAAAATTCATCAGGAATTTCAGTGGGATTAGTGCAGCGATGATGGACACAGTGAAGAAGTGGCATAAATATTTTCACTGGACAACAAAGGCTGAGAAAAGCTTCAATATGTTGAAGTGGAAGATCACGGAACAACCAGTGTTGGTGTTGCCGGATTTCCTGAAGACATTTCAGGTGAAATGTGATGCAAGTGGGTTTGCCATAGGAGCGGTCTTGAGTCAGGAAGACAGACCAGTTGCATATTTCAGCGAGAAGCTGGATGAGGCAAAACTGAAATACTCCACATATGATAAAGAATTTTATGCTATCATACAGGCCCTGAAGAAGTGGAGGCATTACTTGATCCCGAAAGAATTTGTATTGTATAGTGATAATCATGCGTTACAGTTTGTGACTCAACAGGAGAAGTTGAATCAGAAACATGAAAAATGGGTAGAGTATATGCAGAATTTCACATTTGTGATTAAGCATATTTCTGGTACTGCTAACAAAGTGGTTGATGCTTTGAGCAGGAAGTGTTTGTTTTTGCAGGAATTCCGAGTCAAAACATTGGGTTTTGAAAATCTCAGGGACATGTACACAGGTGATGCGGATTTTGGAGAAGCATATGAAGCAGCTGAGAATCCAGTTCTCAGGGATAGGAGTCCTTGGATAGATTATATGATCCAGGAAGGATTGTTGTTCAGAGGCAATCAACTGTGTATTCCGAATTGCTCCATGAGGGAGAACTTGTTAAAGGAAAAGCACAGTGGAGGCTTGGGAGGACACTTTGGCCATGACAAAACATTCGTGAAGCTAAATGAGTCTTACTTTTGGCCAGGGATGCGGTCAGATGTCAAACGATTTGTTGACAGATGTCGGGTATGCCATCATTCGAAGGGAAGGAAACATAATGCAGGTCTTTATCAGCCATTTCCCATACCAGAGAGGCCATGGGAGGCGATCAGCATGGATTTTGTATTGGGGTTTCCAAGGACACAAAGAGGTGTTGATTCCATCTTTGTGGTAGTGGACAGGTTTTCTAAGATGGAAAATTTTATCCCATGCCAGAAGACCAACGATGTGACTCACATCGCAAATTTGTTTTTCGAGGTCATTCGACTTCATGGATTACCGAAAAGCATAGTTTCGGACAGGGACACTAAATTCATAGGGCATTTTTGGAGGACCTTATGGAAGAAGATAGGAACTAACTTGGTGTTTAGTTCTTCTTATCATCCTCAGACAGATGGACAGACGTAAGTGGTCAACATAAGTCTGGGAGACTTGCTGAGGAGCTTGGTGACGGAGCACCATAGCAGTTGGGACCACATATTTCCATAGGCAGAGTTTGCATACAACGATTCAGTGAATCGAAGCACAGGGAAGAGTCCATTTCAGATCGTATATGGTATGCAGCCGAGAGGAGTTTTTGAACTGGGGAATTCAGAACAGACTGCGACTAGTAGTGCTAGTGCAGAAGAATTCGCTGAGGCGATGAGAGAACTTCACAGCAAGGTGAAGCAGCGACTGATAGATTCAAATTAGGAATATAAGCGCAGAGCAAATCAGCATCGGAGACAACTTCAGTTCTAAGTTGGTGATCTGGTTCTCGCACACTTGAGGAAGGAAAGGTTCCCAAGGGGAACATACAATAAGCTAAAAATGAAGAAAATCGGGCCATGCAAGGTCTTGAAGAAATTCGGGGAAAATGCTTATGAGATTGAGTTGCCGGATGGCATCGGAATATCTTCGATATTTAATATCACAGATTTATACCCATATAGAGCTGGAGAAGCAGAGACTGCAACTGAGCAACTAGTGATCCAGTGGATGAAGCAGATGCCAATAGTAGAAAATCCACAGATGGAGTGTATACTGGACAAGAGAGTGGGTAAGAAGACCAAGAGAAAAGAATACTTTGAGTATCTGGTCAAGTGGAAGAATAATCCAGTTGAAGATGCCAGCTGGGAAAATGAAGCAGTGATACAGAAGCATGGATAGACCGTGCAAGAACTCATGGACAGGAGCCCATGAAAGTTTTCAAGCCGAGGAGTATGATGCAGGAGCATCGCCAGCACATCAAGCGAGCCACAACGGAAGCGAAGGACAGCTGGACAAGCCAGCACAAATTTTGAAAATACTTTGGAATTGTTGTGTGATCTTAAATGAGTCATTTAAGATGAAGCGCATTTGTATATTGTAATGGACCTTGAGCAGATAGCTCTCGTCCTTAGGTAGATAGTCAGTATTTAATAGATTTAATGCTGGTAGATAGGAATTTAATTTCAAATTTGATAGCTTTAGAGTTCGAGAGGGAAAACAGATATAGACACCCTCATTTGTACATTGTAACATTAGCAGCATTGTTCAAGGAAGAAGAAGAGTAGGCAGAGAATTGTATGAAGAACACCCATGTACAGGCATTTGAATTAATAGAAGAAAGCTTTGATTCAAATTCATGGTTTGTGTTGTTTCTCTGTGTATTGATGTTATGCTCATGAATGTTTTCTTTCTGTCATACATTTGATTTTATATGCTGTGTATGTGATTTCATGGTTGAATTGAAGTCTGGAAGGAAGAGTGAATGAGTTTCAATTGTTTCTCTAATTGGGCCAAAGGATTCCTGCAAGGAGTGCAATCGAATTGTCCGCAAGGAGTGCGTTGACAGAAGGGTTCAATTAGAGACAACTTTTGTTTCCATTCATCTCAGAAGTGCAGTGGCACATTGTCGTGCAAGGAGTGCGCAGGCCAAGCTAAGTCTCAGAGTTGCGATTTTGATCAGAGTACTGGAAGACTGCTGCTGCAGGTGTGCGCAGAGTCGAGTGCCTTCAACACTTAAGCGTTGTTGAATATTTACCGTAAGGAGTGCGTGCAAAGTTTCTTTCTGAAGACTGAAGCAGTGGAAAAGCTCAGGAGGAGTAGGCCTTCGAACTTACTGAAGGGTAAGCACAAGGAAGCTGCGGTTGAAACTCCGAGGGAAGAGACGTAGGTTGGAGAGCAGGTGAACAAGTCTCGTGGAGAGATGTTTCTTTATTTCATAGGCTGCGTAAGGGAGAATGGACAGTCGAAATCCTCTGAGGCGATTTCGCGAAGTTTCGTGGGCCATTGGATCTCATAGAGGTGCAGGGAGGTTACTGCATAAGCATGGAAGAGGTTCGAAGCTCAGGAGGGCAGAGCTGTTGATCCGATTCAGAAGGAGCCGTCGGATCTACACGTGGCATCGCATATCGGGGATTCGCAAGTCGAAGCTCCAACTTTGTGCAACGAGTATTGCGATATCGTGATCCGCGATATTCTGATAATTTTAGAACCGTCCATCAGGGAGGATGCATGTCAGGAGATTCCGAGGAGTCGGAGTTTGGCATATCGAGGTTTTCAAAGGCAAGAAACTCTTGCGACTTGGAATCGTGACCCGCGATATCCCGACAGGAGGGTCATGTGGGTCATGGCAGGATATAGTGGAGGACAGGTGGCATAGTGTCGGGGATCGGGAAAAGGTAAGTCCCGAATCCTTTGACATTAGGATTCGCGATCCCGCAAATCCCGAAATCCCGATAGAAGTGACGAAGTGTGGAAAGGTCAATTCACACGTGTGCATCGGAGATTGGGTGCATCAGGTATCGGGAGTCGGCAATTCAAAGTGCACGACATCATGAGTTGTGAAACCGTGATAAGGCAGAAGTCCCGATAGGAACGAGGAGAAGTCAACGTTGACTGGCACATCAGGTCTCGGGGATTCGAGAGCCCAGAGAGAGACAGTGAACTCGCGAAGCTTCAAGTTCCGATTTCCCGACAAGTGAACAAAGGGGAGTTGCGCTGAAGAGAATATGTGGGTGTATATTTCCCGATAGGGAAATAGAAGAGCCTTGGAGTTCTTCGGGCCGAGAAGAAAGAAGATCCTGTGAGTGTGCATGGACCTATCGACCTGTGGGTGGTGAAGGGGTCGCGTTGCCGCCACTTTGGAGGGAAAATACGCTGAGTTGTGAATTCCCGATAGAGCTTAACTGTGGCTAAACTTTTTACCTTTAACATTAACCTGGGTTACTAAAACAATAATCTCGCAGTTTCAGCTATCGGGGTTAGGACGGTAAGACATTGGGAGCTAGCAAACACCGAGACATGAAATCCTGATGATGCTTAACTGAGGTTTAGAGCATTTTTACTCTTGATAATGATTTGGGTAAACTTTTTAAAACTAGTTCGACGTTTTGCCCCTCGGGACTTGTAAACTATGTGATCTATAACTTCCGACATGCGACATCCCAAGGTAAAAAGGAGAGACTAGTTTAAATGATTAAAAGAAAATAAATCATGCCTTAAGAGTATGATAGCCATCTCTCCTTACGTGATGAGACTCCTGAGGATTTGGGGAAAATAAAGGAGAATACCAAAACCAGCTTTCGATTTCAAGCGTTAGGATATAAAATTTAAAAAGGCTAAAAAAACAAAGGAGGCTCCAACAATATCCATTATAACTAAGACCAAAATCTAATGTACCTTTAAGGTACCTCATCACATGTTTTGTAGCAACCAAGTGAACATGTTTGGGCTCTACCAGAAATTGACTCAAGGTGTTCACAACAAAACATATATCTGGCCTGGTGTTTGTCAGATACATCAATGATCCAATGATCTGTCCGTATAGCGTAACATCAATCAATTCTGACAAAGTGTCAACCAGGAGCTTCAACTTTTTTTCCATGGGTGTATTCATGGATTTACACTCCAACATATCAAACCTCTTCAGTAATTCAACTGCATACATCCCTTGGCTGAGGAAGATCTTTTCTGGGCTCTGCCAGACCTCAAGACCTGAGAAATATTGCATTAGGCCAAGGTCTTTCATCTCAAATTCTGCAGCAAGCTTCTTCTTACAATCAGTGATGAGATTTTCTTCTCCAGTTAGAAATAAGTCGTCAAAATATAGAAAAAATATAATAGGCTTATCATTCATAACCTTGAAGTAAAGGTTAGAATCTATTTTACTCTTGGTAAAGCCCAAGCTCATTAGGAAATTGTCAATTCTTCCATACCAAGATCTAGGAGCTTGTTTCAATCCGTACAGGGCCTTCTTCAATATGCATACATTAGTATTTATGTCTTCAACTTCAAACCCTTGAGTTTGTTCTATATACACTTATTCTTCAATGACACCATTTAAGAAAGTTTTTTTCACGTCCATCTAGTGTAACTTCCACTTCATCATAGTTGCAAGGGCTATGATGGTTCTGATTGAAGTGTATCTGGCTAAAGGAGAAAACGTCTCTTCATAATCAATGCCTTCCTTTTGAGAAAAGCCACAAGCTACAAATCTTGATTTATATTTATTAATACTTCTATCAACAACATGTTTTATCTTTTATAGCCATTTGGAAGATACCACATCCTTGCTCTTAGATCTAGGAACTATTTCCCATACATCATTCTTTATAATGGATTGGTATTCTTCTTTCATGGCATCTTCCCATTCTTTCTTATGAATGGTTTATTCAAAGAAAGTATGCTCATTCTCTAACAGATCACACATCAAAGCCATATAATTGGAGAATGGCTTGGGTTTCTTGACTTGTCTCATGGTTCCTTCGGGGGAACCATACTTCTCTCCATCTTTAATAAGTTCCCTTGCCTAGGCTGACTTTCTCTTGTGGGAGATCTTCATCTGGGGATGTTATTGAGATTCTATCATGTCATGATATTCTAGAATCTCCTCATTATGGGAAGTTATGACTTCCCTCACTGGATCTGCAACTCTGGGAGCCACAAGTTCTTCATATACTTCTTCAAGCTGGAATCTTCTTGATTTCTTGAGTGTTGCATATTCATCAATGGTTACATCTCTGTTGATCTCAATATGATGGTAACCTAGTATGTATATTATGAAGGCCTTGGAGACCTCACAATATCCAACAAATATTCCCTTCTTTCCTGAAGGGTCCAGCTTGGTTCTCTTCTCTTTCGGAACGTGTACAAATAAGGGATAGCCAAATATTTTAAGATGGATTACTTCTAGCTTCTTTCTGGAGAACGTCTCTTCAGGGGTTTTAAACCCAAGTGCACTATGGGACAATATTTATGTACATACATTGTTGTTCTTGTTGCTTCTTCCCATAAGTGCATTGGAAGATCTTGATCATGGATCATAGTCTTCATTGCTTCCATTATAGTTCTTTTCCTTCTTTCTGCTACACCATTTTGTTGAGGATTATAGAGAGTGGTGAGATCCCTCTTGATCCCAACATATTTAAAAAAGTTTAAGAACTCTTTTGAGGTGTATTCTCCTCCATTATCTGACCTGAGTATCTTGATATTTCTTTTAGAGAGATTCTCTATCAAGGATTTGAATTCCTTGAATTTACCAAACACTTCATCTTTTGATTTCAAAAAGTAAGCCCAGGTTTTATAAGAATAGTCGTCAATAAAAGACACATAGTATACATACCCACTGATGGAGGTTGATGGAATTAGGCCACATGCATCTGAGTGGATGATCTCTAGGACTCCTTATGCTTTACTGTCTCTCTTCTAGAAAGGGTTCTTGATGTTCTTTCCTTGTGCACATCCGTTGAACACACCTTCATGGTCAACCTTGAATTATGGTAGACATGTGACTACCTTGCTTACATATGGTAATGCCTTGTAGTTAATGTGAGCTAGTATTCTATGCCAAAGTTCACAGGGATTCTCAATGGAATGAGTCAAGGTTGCTTCTGAGTGACCTTTTAGCTTATACAAGCCACCTTCTTCTTTTCCAATAACAATTGCTTCATCCATGGTTTTTCCTTTGGGCCACCTAAGAACTTCTCCATATATGAAAGAAACTCTGAAGCCTTTCTTATCTAAAGTTGAGATAGAAAGTAAGTTCTTTGTCAAACCTGGTACATATAATACATCCTTCATCTTCATTGGGGTTCCTGAATCAAGTTTGTAATTTTATTCTCATACTCCTTTGATAGGGTACTAATAATCATCTCCAAGTGTAAATTTATAGAGAAAGTTCTTTTCTGTAAGGTAAGAGAAAATGTCTCTATGACATGTCATGTGCTTGGAAGAACCACTATTTATGAGCCAAGTTTCCTCACCAGGTAACATTGATCTTGAGAGGGCAGAGATTAAGACATAGTCTTCAATCTGTTCTTTTATCATCTTTGTGGGTGGATCTTCAACTTTGTGGGAATGGTGCCTCTTGTTTCTCTTCTTGTATTCTTCTCTTCTAGCTGGAAAATTCTTAGCAATATGTCCCATCTTGTCACAATGGTAACATTGGTAGGATGAGAAATATTTTTCTCTTCTTTGACCTTTCTGAAACTTCTGGAATCTCCTTGGAGGGTGAGATTCTTTATGTATGAATTTTATTGGGGGGTGAGACTCCTTATGTTGATGAGTTTCTTTCTGGAAGTAATACCTCTTCCTTCCTCCTTTAGTATGAGAAGCTAGGGCTTGATCTTCATCTCTTGATAGTATTGCTTCTTTGTTAGCTACTCTTGCTTCTTCTTGAACACATTCTTCCCAAAGACTGTCAAAGTGTAGTTTCTCCTTTCTGGCACAAATAGTTTGGATGAATGCATCCCAAGGTCTTGTGAGACCATTAAGGGTTGTCATTATGAGTTCGTCTTCATCTAGAGTATCACCAATTGATTCTAGTTGTTCCATGAATTGTGATATTCTAAAGAAATACTCTTGAAATGTTTCTCCTTTCTGCATCCTTGTGCTTTTGAGTTGAGTTCTTAGATTCATCTTCCAGTTGATGTTATTTCATTCATACATCCTAGTTAGGGAATCAAAAATTTCTTTTGGATTCTTCTTTGCCACTTGAGGAATCAAGTGATCTTTCATAGAATAAATAATGATTCTTTTGGCACTAACTGTGTCCTTTTGGTGTTTTTCTTTAGCTGCAACATCGGTAGGTTCTGGTACATATTCTTTAATGAATCTTTCCAGGTCATTCTCTTCAAGAATGAGTGCAATACTATACTTCCAGGAATGGAAGTTTTCCACACCTTCCAGCTTGTCAACAAGCTTAGTGCTTGCAGACATCTTTACCTGGAGCTAGGAAAATGACCAAAAATTGAAAATGCTCAGAATTTAATTTTGAACTTACCATGAGGTGTGCTTGGTTGAGGCGAATAGCCTGGTGTAGTTAGATTTCAAAAAATCCAAAATTTTCCCCTTCAAAATGGACCAGCAGAATTTTGGAATGGTACTTCTGGTACTAGTTTTGATTTCCTAGTTTTCTGGTACTTCTGGTTTCCTGGGACTTCTGGTTTTCTAGTACTTTTGGTTTTCTGGTACTAGTCAAACTAGGGTTTGACTTTCTGGAGTATATGACCACTGAAAAGGTGCGCTCAAGGTGCCAAAGAGTTCCCTAGGCTAGGGTGCACTTTTCTAGATGGTTTTTAGGCTGATATTCCTCTTCCAAGAAAATCCCTAATTTTCTGTTACGACAACATTGATGTTTTTCTTTATCCAGTGAAAGATGATATCTTCATCTTAGCCCTGAAACCATGTTAAGTTTTAAGTTATTATTAGGTTTCTTTTCAATTTAATAGATAACCATAGCATAGGTAGGATCACTGAGAGAAACACAATCACAAGATACACAATATTTATCCTGGGAAACCCTCATGGGGGAGAAAACCCAACAAAACTTCCTTAATATATATAGCCAATACTATTGCAAGACAATAAACCAAAACACTAGAGAATATCCAACACTGAGCAATGCGCTTCTATCTTCCCTCTTCTCTGTAATGATCCCAAGCCATTATGCAAGGATCATCATTGTTTTGGTGTCTTTTTAAAACTTTTTCTGAGTGAGGTATTTCATCAAACACTTTGTTGATCTACCTTTTAGATGTGTTTATATGTGTGTATGCAACAAATAACAGAAAGAGATAACCATGGAACATACCTCAACCATATGCAATAAGATAGACAAGCCAAAACATCTCAATTCTTCTTTATTCATAAAATAGAGAAACCTGCTATAATGAAGATGCCGATCTGGAATGCTCAACAGATGGCCAAGAAGATAGACAATAGATAAGAGGTGCTACAAAATTCTCCCGCTAATACAAAATATTCCTCCAAATGCTGAATAAGAAATGAAGAACAATACAAGTAGATCTGAATGCCAAACTCTCCAGCTGAAGAATGCCACGCTCCAATAGAAGGTTGAAACCCTCAATAACTCGGCCCTACTGCCAAAAGTGTCCAATCACCCTAATAAATATGCCAACTGATAGATCGGGTGATGTTAAGAACAACCCAGGTGATCGAATCTCCAAGATCCCTCTCAATCTCTGTAGATCTGAAATCCCCCACTGAATGGTGTGCCCCACTGGATGACTAAAACCCTAGATAATTCAGCCCTGCTGAAGGAGGCCTCCAAATGCTCTGAAACTCTCCAAAAATATAGATCGAGACACTGCAAGTCACTAAGTAAAGTCTCAGGGTCAGATCTTAAGTGTAACCCCTCCAAACGGACTAGATATGGATCTCAAAAACGCCCTCCTTCTCTTCAATTCGCCCCACTGCTCAAGAAATAATATGAGCCATAAAACTCTCTCAGAAAGCACTAGATCTAATGTCTAAGGCCCTACAATGAAAACCCAAGTTATAGAATCCTCAACGTCCCTGCCAATCTCCTACAACGAATCTCTCTCCAAAGATGGTGCGCCCCTCTTGCTGGAATCCCTCAACTGGTGCGCCCTCTCTCTATCTGCACATGAAACTGATGTAGAATCCTCCTGCAACTGAGTAGATCTGGAACTAGA
>ML784359.1:162817-178046 GCA_009831015.1 Picea engelmannii
ATTCAAACCCCTCTCCAAAATAACCTGGTTACTCATGAGGAAGGAGAGGAGATAGACGAATTCGACCCTGAAATTCACTGTGTTGAGGAAGCTCCTCCTTTTCCCCATTTGACTCAGTCTGCATATGAAAAATCCCTGATGAAAATTTAGATCCATGAGTTAGGAAAGGGAGAAAGGGCCAGTCATACCTCTAGCAGATACAATCTCAGGTCAAAGAGGAAAGAAGGAGACTTTGATAGCCAAGACCAGCCCCTCATAGTAGATAGGCCTACTAAAGTTGCAGCAACCACAACTAAAGAAAAGAGAACTCAGAGTGCTTTGCCAACAGCCAAAGAACCTGTCACTGAGGTAAGGGAAGCTCCTAAGCCCATTTCCCCTTTTAATTTTGAGCATGAAATTCAAAAGATCAGGATTCCCATCCCCATCTCTGAGCTGATTAAAAATGAAGATTTTAAAAGGTCCCTCTCTAAGCTGCTACACTCTGAGTCCCCTCAGCCTCCCTCTGACTCAGTGAACCTTCAAGATGAGAATCCAACCGTCATCCTAGGTCCCATGGTAGAAGACATAGATGATTCATCCCCTCCCTTCTACACCTCCCTGAACATACATGACAAAGTGTTGCATAATTGCCTCATGGATTCAGGAGCTTCCCATAACCTTATGCCCAAGATAGTCATGGAAGAACTGGGACTAGAAGTGACCAAGGCTTATCATGATTTATATTCTTTCGATTCAAGGAGAGTGCAGTGTCTAGGAGTCATCAAAGACCTGGTGGTTTCTTTGTTTCAGCTGCCCATGAAGAGTGTGGTCATGGACATTGTGGTAGCTAATGTTCCTCCCAAGTTTGGCATGTTGTTGTCAAGGTCTTGGATTAAGAGACTTGGAGGAACGTTACAGATGGATCTCACATACGCCACTATTCCAGTTTTTGGAGGGGAACACAGGAGGTTGTATAGAAAAGCCCATCTTGCCTACATTATCAGTGATGAAGAAGACCCCACTAATCACCCCATCTTTGCACTTGATACTGATTTAGGGTCTAGTTTGTTACAGGTCACTGAAACTCCTGAGGCCCCTTTACAGATCAGAAAACAGCTCATCCTTGATCAAGAGATACTTCTCCAACCACCCCTGTTTGGAAGATGTTTTTTGATGGAGCTTCCTCCAGTATAGGTGCGGGCGCCGGAGTGGTTTTCATATCGCCCTGTCAAGAGACCATATCTCTGTCATACAAGCTAGAATTTGAAATCACCAACAATGTGGCAGAATATGAAGCTCTTGTTCTGGATATGAGGGCGGCAAAAGAAATGGGAATAAAGGAGATGGATGTTTTTGGAGACACAGAATTGATCATCCAATAGGTAAAAAATGTTTATCAGGCCAAGCATCCTCGGCTTAGAAGTTACAGAAATGAGGTATGGGACTTGATCGATAATTTCTTCTCTGCTTTCAACATTGTTTTCATCCCAAGGGAAGAGAATACCACAGTCGAATCCATAGCAATCTCAGCCAGTTTGTTCAGGATTCCCCTGCCACCAAAGATTAATGGTGAATTCGAGGTAAGATACAGGCCATCCATCCCGGACAACATAAAGCATTGGAAGGTATTCGAGGACGATCTCGAAATCGAAAAATTTCTTCAGTCCGTCGATGAGTTTTCTGCATTGCACATTGATCAGGACCTTGATCTAGAAGGCGACCCCCCCTTTGAGGTATTCTTGAATTAAATTGTTAATCACCAGATTATCCAACTGCCTATCAATCACATTCCGAGGGGACTCGTCCCTCTAGAAAGGTTGTTTGACAAGAATGATGTGGCAATAAAGGGTGGTGTTTCAAATAAAGATGTTGACATAGCCGAATGTAACATTGGTATGCAGGAGGAGCCTAAGTTTGTCAAATTATCAAGCAGCCTGACCAATGAACAGAGGGCGGAATATGCTGGGTTATTAAAGGAATTCGCTGATGTGTTCGCATGGGAATATGAAGACCTCAAAACTTATGACACATCTGTCATTGAGCACAAAATCCCGCTGAAAGAAGAAGCTAAACCATTCAGGAAGAAGCTGAGACAGATAAATCCCATGTTGCTACCTGTCATGGAGAAAGAAGTGAAGAAATTGTTAGATGCCCAAATCATTGTCCCATTGAGGTATTTTGAGTGGGTGGCCAATTTGGTTCCAGTAAGAAAGAAAAGTGGGGAAATCAGACTCTGTGTTGATTTCAGGAACCTGAACAGAAGCTCAAGAAAAGACAATTATCCCCTGCCCAACATGGAACACATATTGCAGAAGGTCACTGGTGCATCTAGAATATCCATGATTGATGGTTTCTCTAGTTACAATCAGATATCAGTCATGCCTGAGGACAGAGAAAAAACAGCCTTCACCACTCCTTGGGGCACATTCATGTATGCCAAAATGCCTTTTGGATTGATGAATGTAGGGGAAACATTTCAGCGAGCTATGGATATAGCTTTCATTGGGGAGAAAGATCAGTTTGTAGTGATCTATTTAGATGACATCACAGTCTTCTCCAGGTCAGACAAGGAGCACTACTGCCACTTGAGAAAGGTTTTCATGAAGTGTCGGAGGTATGGCTTATCCTTAAACCCCAAGAAATCCTTGTTTTCTATGAAGGAGGGGAAGCTGTTAGGCCATATAGTATCAGTAGAGGGGGTGAGAGTTGATCCTAGTAGGGTAGAGGCAATTCAGACCCTGTCATTTCCCAGATCTAAGAAGGAAGTTCAGGCTTTTTTGGGAAAGATAAATTTTCTGAGGAGATTCGTCTCAAATTTTGCTGAATTGGTGAAACATATCACAGCCATGCTCAGGAAGGGAAATGAAGTGAAGTGGACTGCTAAACCCAGGGAATCTTTTATTCAAATAAAGAAGGCATTGACTGAGGCGCCTGTGCTAATCATTCCTGATTATTCCAAAGATTTCCTGATTTTTTCTTTTGTTTCCTATGATACAATAGCAGTGGTCTTGTTGCAGATAAATGAGGAATGGCGAGAGCAGCCCATTGCCTTCTTCAGCAAGGCGTTGAGAGATGTAGAAGTCCGATACGAGATCATGGAAAAACGGGCCTATGCATTGGTGAAAGCTCTCAAAGCTTTCAGAGTCTATATCTTACATTCGAAGATCACTGCATACATTCCTTCAGCCTCTATGAAAGACATTCTCATACAGCCTGACATAGACGGAAGAAGAGGTAAGTGGATTGCCAAGATCCTAGAATTTGATCTGGAGATTAAGCCCACCAAGTTGATAAAGGGGCAGGGTTTGGCCAAGTTGTTGGTTGAATCTAATTGCAAAGCCTTAGGGATTAGCTTCATCAATGAGCAAGCTGAGTCATCCAACAAGAATTTTCATGGTGCCTTGTCCCTAGCAACATGCTCCTGGTACAAGGATATCTTATACTTTCTGCAATAATTGAAGCCCCCCGATGGAATGGGAAAAAGCAAAGTAAGGGATCTAAAGCTCAAGGTGGTCAGGTATTGCCTCATTGATCAAGCCTTATACTGGAAAGACCCTCTAGGGGTATTTCTGAGATGCCTGGACCCACAGGAGGCCCAGAAGATTACGTTTGATTTTCATAGCGGCCTTTGCGGAGGTCATCATTTCTGGAAGACCACAGCTCACAAGATACTCTGAGCTGGGTACTACTGGCCCACTTTATTCCCTGATGTTTGCAGGGAGATCAGAGCTTGCATCAAATGCCAAAGGTTCTCAGGAAAGCAACAACTCAAATCGCTGCCATTAAAACCCATAGGAGCTTCGGCACCTTTTCAGCAGTGGGGGTTGGACTTCATCGGAGAAATTCATCCTCCCTCAATTGGTCAGCACAGATGGATCCTGACTGCAACAGATTATTTCACCAAGTGGATAGAATCTGTCCCCACTAGAAGCGCATCACACAAAGTAATTATCAGCTTCCTGGAGGATATCATAGCCTGATTTGGCTGTCCTAGCAGGATCGTCATCGATAATGTTGCTTCTTTCAAATCTGAACCTCTAATTAAGTTCTGTGAGCAGTTCCAGATCTCGTTAATTCACTCCACCCCCTACTATCCCCAGGGAAATGGTTTAGCGGAATCCTCTAACAAAAGCCTGATAAATATCATCAAAAGATTGTTAGAAGATAACAAAAGAGCCTGGGATTCAAAGTTGAAATTTGCTCTGTGGGCCGACCGTGTCACAACGAAGAGGTCTCTGGGCACTTCACCGTTTCAACTAGTCTATGGAGCAGAGGCGGTTTTCCCTACTCAGCTCGCCTTACCTGTGGCGAAGTCCTTTCAAGACTACGAGGGAGAACCAGATCATATGATAAGAAGAATTCATCAGATAGTGGAAGCGCAACAGATCAGAGAACAAGTGAGGGACGCAACTTACAGTCATCAGCAGAAGATCAAACAGGTTTTTGACAGAAAGGTCAGGAAAAAGGAGTTCGAGATAGGGGACTTGGTATTTAAGTGGGACGCACCCAGACAGGATAAAGGCAGGCACAACAAGTTCGACGCCCTCTGGATCGACCCCTTTAAAATCTCTAAGATTTTCTCCAACAACACATATGGGTTGCAGGATCTGGAGGGTGAAGAGGTTTTCAATAGCCCAGTGAATGGGCATTTTCTGAAAAAATGTTTTATTTGAGCCTTAGACGGCTCCTCTATTTGTAAATATTGTCTTTTAGTCTTTTGTGTATTTTCTTTTTACATGTTTTCGGCTTAATAGGTGACTCCATAGCCCAATAGCAAGGCACTGAAGCCGTGGAAGGAGTTCTTAGAGCATCACAGGAATGACTCTATCCCCCATGGAGCCTAATGTTAGCGATAATTCTTGTCATGGGCTCAAGAGCATTCGATTCTGCAAGTTGCACGAAATGCTCAAGCGCAGCATGGGAGAATCCCTGTTTTTCCAAGTAGTAAGTCAAGCGAGCGGGCAAAATGTCGTCGGCAGCATCCAAGGTCTATTTTGCGAAGCAGATCAATGGTCAGTGGGAAATTGCAGTTAGCCGAGTCACGCCAAGTATAGCGCAGAAGTTTTTTAAAGAGGTGAACGATCAGAAGTCTTCGTGGAGAACTCGTGAAGTAACGAGGGTCGTTGATCGCGATCAGTTGATGCGTGGGTTCATTTCTTGAACTCGGGGTTCGTGAGTTCGGAGGGCGGACCATATCCTTCAGTTACGCGAGATCGCGAGTTGCGAGAATTGTGGAAAGGAAAAGAGCCATCGCCTCTCAGGATTTCGTGGAGGAAGAGTGCCAAGGCTCGACACTCCAACTCGCAAGGTCGCGAGTTGCGAGAGGTGCTAGCACTTAAGCCTTAGCCGACGGTTACGTGTGGAGGGCACTGACAGTAAAAAGGGCTATACAGTATTGCCGAGAAGATCTCAGCCGTCCATCCAGAGGGACACGTGGTGCGCGATTAGGCTCCTCGCCTTTTCGCCCATCACAACTTCGAAGCATAAGGACTAGCTCCTCCCAGCCACGAGACACGAAGTGCCGAAGGCATCCAGGGCCCGGGCCCACAGTATCGCCGAAGTGTTTTCAACCGTCCGTCCAGAGGGGACACCTGGCAGCAAGTAGAGCCATCTCGGTGCCTCGCTCATCGCAACTCCAAAGCGCAAAAAATAGCTCCATCATATCCCGATGCGTGAAGTAGCGAAAGCATTCAGGACCTGGGGCCCACTGCAATGTCGGATGAGTTTAGAACCGTCAGATTTGAGTGACGCGTGGCACCAGATTGAGCCATCTTGGCATATCTCTCATCGCGATTTCGATCAGCAAGGATCAGCCCCTTCATATTCGCAAACGTCGAAAAGCGCCATGAGAATAGGCACGTGGTCACAGTCCGTGGTCACTTGGAAAAAGAGAGGATCTGCGTAAAGAAGGTTGAAGCATTGAGTTCAGTTACAGAGAGGATCGTCACAGTCTCCAAGCGCCATCGGATCTGATCTTCATATTGTTTCTCGCCTGGAGTAAATGACGACAAGAGCGGGTGGTTGAAACCTCCTTTTAGTCATTAAGTAAGGGGAATGGAGGGTCTGGCAAACCGTCTGCCCGAGGAAGTCCTGTGTATCGATTTTCTCAAAGGAGCCATGTTGAAGTCTTCAACTCGACAGATAAGTCTGCACACGCTATCTAAACACTTATTAGCTCAGCTACCCTCCTTACAGGAGCCATGCGTAGTTAATGTGGCATTTAAAGAAAGATATCAGTACGAGTTTGATTGAAGGGACACACAGTTTTGGGTGACCAAGGCATGCCTCTGTGGGGAGAATTTTCCTGAGTATATAAACTCAGTCTTTGTATTTTGTAAGTATCGATGGTAGAGCGAAGCTCCCGATTGTAAAGTTTTAACAGATATCCTAGTTATGGTTATGCATCTGTATGTAAGATTTCTTATTTAATTTCAGACAGTCTTTCTTCTTCCATCTAAGTTTTCATCTTATACTAAGAGGGTTCGTGATCGACCGATTCGCACGTATTATGGCAATTATGTTGTGATAAAGGATTTATTGTGGCACTATTGTTTTCTTTGGTTTTCTGCGTCTGAGCGTAAGAAGATATTGCATTTAGATGTCTTCTTCCACAGTCTGTTAGGAACCCGATGTTTATAACAAACCTTTGCACCTCTCTGATACAAGTCTTCCCCCTACTCACCCTTATTACAACTCACTGTCTGAAGTTATCTAAGACCTCACTCACCCATGCATGCTCGGCCTAGTTTCAAAGTTGGAACCACATCGTTTGAGTTAATCTCCATTTGATCATCCCATTAAACAAATCGTGACATAAATTGATGGGCGTCGGGCTCTGCTCCTGCTGCAATGTAGGGGTGACTTTCGTCGCCAACAGTACCTATGTAGAGCCCCACAGTATTTCAGAACCAAATTTCGCTCTAAGTATTTGATACCCAGCTTGGTGCACAACGTATGGAAAGTATTTGTGAAATTCGACACTGTTTGGATCTTCTCTTTCCGCAGTGTGGTCCATCTCATGTACTGGTCTTCATAGTTATCAACATGGTAGTATTGTTCCTTGACCACATCCACAAAAAAAATCGCAAGTGGGCTCGGCCCCATATATTCCATATTCCTTTATGGAAATTTTCTCCCAGTAAGTTTCCCACCAATGATTGACATGGGGGAGATCCTTGAGAAGTACGGAGGTGATATTTTCCATGTCGAAAAAATTGTGAACAGAGAAATAACTTTCTAGCATATTTAACCATTTTTCTAAGGCAACCGCATCTATCTAACCTTCAAATACGGGAATATAAAAATTAACTTGTACTTTGAAGGGAGAGGTTTCTCCAAATTGGTCGCTTGATGAAGATGCACATGTTGTTATCGACAGGAGTTGAAGGATGTGGAAAAAATTCTCCATCATTTCATCCCTCTATCACGTGAGAGCTTGCTTAAGAAACAGGTTAATATAATCTTATGCTCCGTCATTTTTCTTTTCTGCCACCATAGAGGGTTTCTTGGGATTGTAAGAGAATTTTTCCTCAAGAGAGACAAGATCGAGACCCAACTTTCTATACGCGGACCTCGTCAAGGACATGCACTGAAAAACGATCAAGATTGCTCTAATACCACTGATCCAGATTATTTTCGAAATGAAATGAAAACAGAGATATTACAATGAAATACACATAAAAAATTACAGAAATAGAGAAATACAACAATACATGATTTCTATTAATGAAAGAAATGTACAGAAACTGTAAAAATACTAAGTTCAAGACTCGCTAGAATGGTGGTAGCTTTATCTCTGAGAAGAGATGTGACGGCTATGCTCATTCACAAGAAGATGATTACAATGAGGCTCTGAGGGACTTTTTATGATAAACATGAATTCCAAAACCCTAGACATCCAAAAACCTAACCCTAGGAGGTGAAGCGCCAAAAGTCATGTGGGCCTCGTTAGGGTAAGTTAGTACAATAACTTCCTGGGGTCGTAACTTTTGCATATGATCTCCATTTTAGGCATGTGATAGCCCGTTGGAAATGTATTTTTGAGAACTATGCATTATTCCATCAAACTCTAGCTCTGTCTACCATTTGACTATATAAAGCCAAGAAAACATTGTTTAGAGCCCCAAAGTGGCCCTGGAAGTACATAAAGATGTACTGACATGAAAAAATCCAAAATAATCCATTTGGAATAGGTGGGAGGCCACCAATATCCCCCTGGATGTTGTGTAGGGATTCAGGACAACCCCGTAATGGCAGAATCCACAATTACAAAGAAATGTCCCCATTACATAGAAATGTCATGAACTGAAGATTGTCAAGATAAACCAGTTGGAATTTGGAACACGTGGGTGGCCACCAATATCCACCTGGATCAAACAAAAATCTGTCAACCACACTAAATTTTACTTGTTAGCTAAGTGTTATACTCTACACGTACTCCCTTCCTTCTTAAACATAAAAATGCTCATACTACAATTTAAACACAAGTGTAGTTTCAAGATCGAAGCATGAACAAGGTGTTGTTGGGTGACAAGTATAAACTTATGATTCCTTTAATCAAACCCCACTCACTTATAACTCCCTCTATTCGACAAAAGGACAAATTATCAATCAAACCAAAACTATGGAGCAATACCCAATTTCACCACTCGATGAAAAGGGTTTGTATGTTCTATGGGAGAATTGACAGCTTACTAGAGAGAGAGTGGTTGCATGGAAAGGGTGTACGACCCATAGGAGAGAGCCAACACTCAATCAATAACAAAAGAAAAACATACAGCCTGTGGGGGCATTTGAACACTACCTAGTGAGGAAATTGAATCCCAAAGTGACATTATAGTGCATGGGGAACTAGAGAACACAAGTCAACAATAAAATCATGGTCCAGAGGAGAGGTATGACCCATGGAGAAGGAGAAATCACCAACCAACAAGGAAATGGAAGCTTAGGGGAAGTGTACAACCTATGGCTAAGTGGAAACACATGTAACAAGAAAAATTTGGTTCAGGGAGTGAGAGGGTGACCTACAAGAGATATAAATACACCAACAACTTTGAGGAAACCATTTTAGCAACAGTTCCCTATTTAATTACAATAGCTCCAGAATGGGAATCATTGATTTTCCATCTCTGAAATCACCCAACAATAAAGGATAGAGAGATCTTGGGATATGTATTTTCCATTAAACCACTACAATATGAAGAAAAAATTCCATACTACAGACATAATTGAGTTCTTAGAACAATAACTAACACAAAAATTGATAATTGTTTTTAGAGTATCTATTAAATCCTTGGAGAAACTAGTAAAACAAAAACAATAAATTCAATACACCAAGATATGCAAGTTAACACATACAACACAAACAGAAAAATCAATGCACATGGAAATAATATTTACCCTAGAAATCCAAATGGGAAAACTAGCATTTAATTGGTTTCAGCAATGCTTTCTATTATGCATCAATGGTCAAGTTATAGGTTCTTTGGTTCATCTCTATGCTCCTCAATTAACTATAGGAAACATTCCTCTTCATTCTCAACCAAAGAAATCCTCTTCCCTTACAAGGAAATAGTAAATAGGAGGATAGCTCAATTGGGGGGATAGTTGGAAGGTCAAGCGTCCCCAACCCTTCAGTTCCCCCTAAGCTTGTTTCTCCTCCTCCTTTTTTTATCTTTTTGTACATTAGGAAAGAGGTCTCATGAAAGTTATTTTATTTTATTTATAAATACATGTTTTTTTTTTTATAATAATACTCTCCCTTGAATTTACATATCATGCACTTTCCTTATGATTTGATTGAATGCAAGGGTGGACATTGATCATGATGCAATGGATCCCTTCATGCCAACAAGTTGATATCCTTCCTCATTCATAGCCTTGAACTTTTCCAGTAATGATCATAGTAGAGCTTGTGTTGGTAGTCAATTTTCTTGTGCGGATATAATTCATATCACACCTCCCCATCGGGAGGCTTTTGGTGCCCAAAAAATTCCAAGGATAGGTGAGACAACTTTCTTGCAATCTAGTTCCTTTCATACCACTTCACCTTCATTGGAGTATGTCCTTTGATACCAATCTACCACATCTCTTTCTATCCTCTATGAGTTATCCACTTCTTGTGTTATAGAATTGTGCCTTCCTTCAAATATTCTAGAGAGTGTGGTGCAAATTCTTCAACAATAGGAAGAGCTTGATGTTACCCCTCCTCATCCATTATGGAAGGTTCAAACAAATTCAAACACTCCACATTCACCACCAAACTGATCTGCATATAAGGAGGGAGTTTTATCCTGAAGGCATTCTCATTCACCCACTCAATGATGTCAAACTATTTGTATCTTAGGGGCTTGAGTTTCCATGTTTCTCTTTGCAATTGTTCCTTATGGAGGTAAATCCACACCTTGTCTCCAACATAGAATTTGTGATCCCCCCTATGCTAGTCATGCCTAGATTTATATGGTTTCTATCTCGTCTCAAGCCACTCCTAAACCCTTAGATGTATTTTTCTAATATTGTCCATGAATGTGCTCTCCTTCTTTTCAGCTCCTTGTAGCCCTACTTTGTCCTTCTAATTTCCATACACAATATCAAATGGTGAAGGAGGTAAATAACCAAAACATGTCTCGAAAGAAGTTTTTTTGGTGAAAGAATGTAATGTTATGTTGTAGCAGTGTTGAATGCAAACTAGTTGCTCGTCCCATGTCTTTGGATGTTTTCTATTGTAACCTCTCAAAATTTGTACCAGTATCTGGTTGACAACCTCTATTTATTGTCAGTCTAGGGATGGAATGTAGTGGAATACCTTAGTTTGGTATCCACTCTCTCCTAAAGTGTTGTCCAAATTTTTCCCAAGAACCTACTATCTCAATCAGATATGGAGTTTGGAAATCCAAAATGTACCCAAACATGGTTGAAGAATAGTTCAGTTTCCTCTCATCTAGAGATCATCTTCTTACATGGAATGAACACACATATCTTGCTAAACCACTCCACCATTAAAAACAAGTAGTCACATCCTCTACAACTCATAGTCAGGCCTCAAACAAATTCCATGGAGATGCTCTCCCAAGGCCTTCTTGGTACTAGCAATGGCATGTATAAGCCTAGTTTTCAGTTGCTTAGCTTGATAGTGATGCAAAGAAAACAACCTCTAACCAATTTTTCCACCTTCTTCTACATCTTTGGCCAATACACATACCATTGTACATTTTCCATCGTCTTCGTCATGCCAAAATGCTCAACAATTGTAGAAGTGTGCACTTCTCTCATCAACTAAATTATTATGTCCTAGGGTATGCACAGCTTGTCCAAAAACCCATTTTGGAGGTGTTATTCACTTCCTTCCATGGCAGTGACCAATCTCTCCTTTAGCTACTTGTATACTCCTTTGAAATCTTCATCTCCCTCATAGTCTTCACTCTAAATTTCATGAGTGAAATTCAAGCTACATTATCACTCCAACTACTACAATCTTGTTCAATGGTATTTGAGAGAGCATGTTTGCTAGATTATTCATGGATCCTTTCTTGTACTTGATTAATATATGAAATTGTTTCAAAAATCCAAACCAATTGAAATGCCTCACCTGTTGCATCTTGCTCTAGATTTGTAAGTACTAAAGGGGTCGATGATCTGTGTGTATGATGGTCTCTTTTCCTAGGAGACAATGCATCCACTTATTCATGACTTGTACAATCACACAGAACTCCTTATCATATGTGGAGTAGTCAAGTACTTGTCCATGAAATAACTTTGAATGGTAACACATAGGATTTCCTCCTTGCATAAGAATTGCTCCTAATTCATACCCATTGGCATATATTTCTAGCTCAAAATATCACTGCAAATTTGGCATGGATAAGACCATAGAATCACTTATCTTCTTCTTCAGGTCTTCAAATTCTCTTTGTTGTGGCTTACCCCAGTGAAATATCTTTTCTTTGGAGGTTAAGGTGTGAAATTGTGCTACTACTATGGAGAAGTTTACAATGAATTTTATGAAGTATTAGGCTACTCCCATTAAACTCGTGACCTCTATCACGCTGGTGGGAATAGGCCATTGGGTGATGATTGCAATCTTCTCTATATCCACTCTCAATTCTCCTCCATTGATCATATGTCCAAGATATATCAAGGGTGTCTTCCCAAACTCACATTTATGTAAATTGGTGATCACTTGATTCTTCCTTAAGGTATCTAGTACCTGTATCACATGTGAGAAGTGCACTTGACATGCATTACTAAATATTAGTATGTCATCCATATATACTATTACAAATGAGTCAATGAAAGGGCATAGAACATCATTCATGAGTCTCATAAAAGTTGAAAGTGCATTGCATAAACTAAAAGGAAATACTAACCACTCATACAAACCTTGCCTTATTTTGAATGTTTTCTTCCACACATCTTCCACTTTGTTCCTCACTTGATGGTAACCTGATTTGAGATCTAGCTTGGTGAATAATTTTTCTTCTTGTAATTGATCCAAAAAGTCATCAATCCTTGGCAGAGGATATATATTCTTGATAGTAATTTTGTTCAGGGTACAATAGTCAATGCACATTCTCCATCTTCTTTCCATATTTATGATGATGGGTGATCCACAAGGAAATGTACTAGGTCTGATGACTACCTGATCCAACAATTGTTACAACTACTTCTTCACTTCATATTCTTCAATGATGTATTGCCTATATAGCCCAATGTTAGGTAGTGGTGACTCTGACAACAACTGAATCACATTCTCAACCTCTTGCTTGGGTGGTATTCCCTGAGGCTCTTGAAACACTTCCTTGTAGGCTTCAATCAGTTGTTGTAGATACTAGAGCTACTTGCCACTACATCCTTCCAAGGATGCCTTGATTTCCAATTTACTTCCGTCTCCTTGTTTCTTTCCTACTCTCAAAATCAGAAAGACAAACTTCTTTGTATTTCCCATGATTCTTCTAGCCTAGTGAGTGTTGATCAGAGAAACTTTGGCTTTGTCTTTGCATGCATATATGGCATGTTCCTTTCCATACTTGACTAGCCTATACTGGTTTTCTCTCCTCCTGAATATGGCATCTCTCACACACAAGTATGGGATTTCCAAGATGACTCCACATACATCCAAAGGAACCACATATACAACATTTTCATTGACAAATTTATGGTTGATGGAAAACTTGCATTTGTGTTTTTTGTTCACTTTCAATTCCACATCTTGTCTTACTTATACATCTTGTCTTACCTAGCCTAGGGGGTATGGTTGTGGATTATCTTGTGTCTCTTTCCCATTCTTCTCAACCAATTGTGCAAATATCAACTTGGACTAAGAACCAAGATCAAACAAACAATCCACCTTGCTCTATTTCATGTGGATTTTAATGAAGAATGGTTCGGTCATCTCCTTCTCCTCTTTTTGAATACAACCAAACAATTGCACCTCCTTTTGAAGATTAGCACAACTAATGTTCCCTTTTAGGTCTAAGGTGTTCTTCACCCTTTCCTCAACATCCACTGTTAACAATGTTTTTTTCTTCTTCTTCTAGAATTGTTTGGAGTGCTTCTCATGGTGAAATTTATAATAGTCATCCTTAGTGTGTCCCTTTTGATCTCATCCCTTTCACTTCTTGTTAGAAAGTGTTTCTTCCCATGTCACTTCTGCAAACTTCTTCTCATTCAATTTCTTCTTATTTTTCTGCCACTCTTGTGGTTCCATTTGCTTGTGCATTCTCGATTGATGCTTCTTCTTGTCTCCCTCGAGATATTGTGTATGAACACTGGCCCCATTAATAGTATTTGGTTTGAATAGCATCAATTGGTGTCAAATATAAGGTAGCAATGCCCCCAAGTACTTGATTAGCATATTTGTTCTTTTGAGAGAGATGTCCAATTGAATTGCTCTCTTCACGAACTCCTACAATGATTGTCCTTGCCTCTTGATGAAGTAATTCCATACAATCTATTGGTGCTCCTCAATTGGGTAAAAAAGACTTGGATCATGTCCTTGAACACCTCCCAATTGGTCACTGGTGGATCATTTTGCAATTCTCTTCTTGCTGGATCACTCTCCCATGATCCCAAAGCATGGTCTTCTAGCTTCAACCAAGCGAATGCAATATTTTGTTTCTTGATTAAGTCATGCACACTAAAGTATACCTCCATTTTTTATGGCCAATGGTTTAGTTTGACGGAATCAACTTCCCTGACATATGGCTTGATGTCCACCTTGGCCTCCACACAGAAAGGTACTTGTGTTTTTTTATAAATGCATTCACCCATATTTGTGTTAGTCTCGCACTCCATGTTGGGTGCTAGTTTTGATTCTTTCACCAGGCCCATTCACCTCCAATTTTGACTCCAAAACCTCTATTTTTGCCCATTTTCACCTAATAAATGGCATAATGAGCAACAATAAGGTAACAAGTTGTGTTTTTGAGGTTAACTCTTAGTTTTTCTTGTAAATGGTATTAAGAGTTATTTCTGCAACAAAATCACCTACAATTCAGTTATTACATGAATTAACTTAGTTTTATGAGTTATTACAGGAATTAAAGGTTAGCATACTTCCACCCACTCAATGGGAGAATTTCCACCTAGAGGCACTTCTTCGACATCAGGAGATTGAAATTTACCTATTGTACCATGCTCAAGGCATTCAGAACCCAATGGTCAACGCATGGTCAAATATGACAAACAATTACAGGAAATTCACAAAAACAGTGGCAAATATGTCAGTCTACTCATAGAATCAGGAACGTGATGCCCATGAGTGAAGAATAAGGTTCAATCACTTAAAATATCAAGGATTCAACTCAAATGATCATGTAGAAGTTATGTTAAGCGCTAAAATGAATATCTAAACGATTTTTCTACAATCAGTTTTGTAAAACAAAGTGTAATCTTCAGTTTCTAGGAAGTGATATTCAGAAGCGGTTTTTGGAGTGACGAGGATGAATTAGTGAATTTTGCGACATGGGTTTTGTGTGGAATAGGGTCATATAGGTGATGTGTGGGGAAGATTCCCCAAAAAGTGAAATACATGGGTTGTACTAGTGTTTCTTCAAAACATAATTTCTCATATTTACCTGTTATGGCCGGTTTTCAGTTTTCTTAATTTGTAAAACCTAGATTGGATCTGATTGGTTAGTTCTAGGATTGGGGAATTGGTTCTTATCCTCCCCATTGAATCTTTTGTATAAATATATCCTCAAAGAATAGTATAGGGGATCAATTGGAGTGAAAATATTGTGATTATGAATCA
>ML784359.1:182542-207405 GCA_009831015.1 Picea engelmannii
CATTGTACCAAGAGTGATGTGCTTTTGAATTAAAATCCTTCTACATGGACTCTCTTTGGTGATCATATTCCATAATGATTTTGCAACAAGGGATTGTCCAAACAAAAGTATATCATTTAGACCCTACCCTCCTAATGCCTTTGTGGCTACAATCTTTCTCCAATTTACCCAATCGGTACCCTTATATTCATTGCTACCCTACCACAAGAAGTTGAAATACTACTTCCCAATATTTTCTAAGATTCATTTTGGGATATGGACCAGAGTGTGTCAATATATAAGACTAGCTTCCAATGCAAACTCTATCAAAACTAAACGACCTCTTCTTGACAATTATCTATTGCACCATTGTGAAATTATTTTGTCTGCCTTCTTGGTCAACCAATACTAGTCATTCTCCACATAAATGTTTGGTTTCAAATAGAAGCCTAGATACTTTACCCCTGCATTGATGTCTAAAGTATGGAAGGGCAGACTTCTAACAACAATTGCATCAAGTCCATCATTGAGATTATGTGGATAAAGAGTAGATTTAGTCTCATTGAATTCCATTCCCATGGATTTTTTTATAAAGGAGGAGAATATCCCAATAGTCACTGAGCTCTCGATCTGAACCCAAAAAAAAAGCATCATCTACGAACATAAGATGGGTGAGTCTCTCCTACCTGCCAACCCTTATATCTTGCATAGTTCTCCTCCTTTTAGCATCAACCAAAGCTCTGTTAAGACCTTATTCCATAAGAAGAAAAAGGTAGGGTGATAGAGGACAACCTTGTCTCAACCCCCTAGAGGACCTAAAAAAACCAGAGGCAACACCATTAATTAAAATTGCAAAAGAGGCAGAGGTTACACATGTCATAATCCACTTGACTATAGGGAGAGAAAAACCAATATGAATTAACAATAATCTCATATAGAGCTAGGAGACCCTGTCATATGCCTTAGACAGATCAAGTTTGACAACAACAATTGGATCATTTGAAATATTGATAGAATAAAGTCCTTATTATGTTGTACAATGGATTCATGAATTTTCTTGCCCTCCAGGAACCCAAATTGTTCTACAAAAATTAAATTGGAGAGCAGTGGTTTAAGTCTTACTACCAAGACCTTAGAAATGACCTTATAGAGATAGTTGCACAAAGAAATGGGCCCGAATCCTTCAAAGGTTTTGAGGCAATCCATCTTGAAGATCGGTGCAATAAAAGTTTTATTAATGTTGACATGGATGTTCCTTGACCTTATGAATTCTTCAACCACTTGAGGTAGATCCTCTCCCAACAAATCAAAGAAATCAAGAAATAATTAAACTGTCCATCCATCCAAACCCAGACTCCTATCCTTTTTAAAACTGGAAAATACATATAATAATTCCTCCTTTGTGATAGACATGGACATCCTCTCATTATCCTCTTCATTTACTAGCCTAGGAAATAGTGAAATTACCCTCACTAATTCACCAATGTTTGCACTAGTAGGTTCCTCAAAGATGCCCTTGAAACGCTATATTCCTAGATATGCTAACTCCTTGAAACCTCTCACCTTATTACCTTCAGTGTTGGTCATCTCCCATATGGTGTTAATTCTTTTCCTATGGTTAGCATTTTTTTTTAAGAATTTTGTGTTTTGGTCTCCAAATTAAAGAAAAGTGGCTTGACTCTTCATGCGCTAATCCAATTCCTTTTCCAACAATAACTTAGATTAGAAAGATTCCATATGCTTGAGGTTCTTAAAACCCTCCTCATTATAAATTCCTTGGACATTTTCCGAGACCATGTCCTCCAAATATTTTTCAACCTCAGAAATATTTGCATCTATGTTCCTAAACCTCTCCCTTTCCCAGACTACCACCTTCTCCTTTACCAGTTTTAGTGATGAAGAGAATTACTCACAAGCCGATGAATCAATATTAGAAGAGAAATTGCACCAATTATCCTTTACAATGGATTGAAATTCCTCCTTTGCAAAACAATTAGGACCTTATATTTGAAGTGGGGGTTGGCTCGGAATCCCCTGAAACAAATTCTAAAAATATGGGGAAGTGATCGAAGGCTTTGGTAGTGCTCACCCAAGATCTGTAATTTTCCACATTTTGCAGGAGAGTATCTTGAACCAGGAAACAATCCAATCTTTTTGCAACTGCATCATGACTAGATCTATTGTTTACCCAAGTAGGCCTCAGTTTGATTGGATTGATATCCATCCAACCAGAAGAATCAAATTATGTTTGAAAAAAATCTACAAGCATGTCAACCCTGGCACTATCCCCCAAAACTTCTCTATTGTTTATAGTCAGATTAAGATCACCATCAATAACTAGGTTATCATACTTGATGCATTGATAAGAAGAACTATTCCAGAACAACCATCTCCCCTCATACAAAATACATACATTGAGGATGGATCAGGAGTAGACCAAACTCTTGTTGAAAAACATTGTAAATAAACCTAAATAAATAGAGAAAGAAATAGTAAAACTACATTATTATTCCACCTCATGATGATACCCCTAGACAAACCCTCTGAATCTAGGGCTAAGAAATCCCAATCCTTCAATAGTTTTTTTAGATCAGGAATGAATCATTGTCATTTCCCCATTGACGTTTCTTGTAGCAGAAGAATCTTAAGATGATTCAGGTCAACTAATCTTCTCAGGGATAAATGTTTGTCCTATCCTCTTAGGCCTCACATGTTCATATATAGGATATTCATGGGAAAACTATCGACGATTCTCATCCATCTCTAAGTACCCTAGTGATTAATGTTTTTTTTCCTTGGTTAATTTCAATGATAGCTTTCTCTTGAGCCTGTTTGATGGTCAATGACCTGTGAACCGAGAGGCTTCCACCTTTGACTACCACATCCAAACCCAAACTGATCCATAAACAAGGGAATTATATCCCACTCACTTCACAAACACAGATACCTTCATAGAATTTAAAATATGCTCATTGTCTAGTCTTATATAGAGAGCTCTACCTGCACAAAAGATTTCCCTTCTTCCCCTTACTACAAATCCTTCCCCATATTGTAACATTCCCACTACAAACAACTGGTGACACAATAGTAACCCAGTCAATAAAAATCAATTCTCCATAGATTTCTAAATTTAGTGAATAGAATCTAATACTATGGGAGCTATCTGTCCACAATGTAGCCTTTTCCCTTTTAAATAGTTGCAAGGCTTCTTTGTGCAATCAACAAAAATGACAAATTGCAATCTTCTTTGTTCTCAGGATTTTCTACACACAAGAAAGAAGTTGTCAATGCAGTGGTAAATATTTGTTCTTAATGAGCCTACTAATGTTTAGTCTATACTCGGAATAGCCTACTATCTTGTTATGCCAAACTCAAAACCCTGACACTATGGAAAGTCAACTTGCTCTGAACAAACATGCCCTTTTTAATCTGGTAATGGATTGACCAGTGAAATAAAAATTTACCAACCACTGTGAAGTCAACCTAGAGATGAGCAATCGAGAAGGTATAGATGGAATTCGACTAGGCTAGAAATAAAATCGACCAAGTATGTGGAGTGGACTCAAGATGCACTGTAAGTCGACCATGACAGTGGAATTCGACTAGGATGATACATCATCTCACATTGGGAGGTCATTCGACTAGTGATGGGTCAAGTTGACCAAGACAAAATTCGACCAACGAAGTGCTTAAGTTGATTGGGTAACTAAAAGTCGACAGGGTAATGAATAAGATCGACAAGAAAAGGAACCTAGTTGATGGGCAGTTGAGGAAAATCAACCGGTAAATAAAATCAACTTAAATGAAATGGATTCGACTCAAGGAGTAAACCCTAATGACCGCCAGAATCATAAAATCGACCAAAGATGAAATCCAAATGATCCCGGCGACAAAGTAAGATTGACTAGATATGGATTTGTTTACCAAGGGAGAGAAAAATTAGTGTGTAAGGTCCATACGACCCCTATACATCGATGTGTGGCCTGTGGGTTAAGTAATAGATGCCCTATCAATACAATAAAATGCCCATCAACTATTTTCATTGCCTAGTCTCAATCTGTATAGCTTGTGGATGAGGAAAATGCCTCATCACCTTAAAATTCGACTCATCAATGCAAATTTTCACCCATCACATAATTTAAATGCTCATCCAGGTCTCAAGATTCCCATGCACATCTAAAAATGCCCGACAATATTTAAAAACACCCAATTCCATTTAAAAATGCCATGCAACGTTTAAAAACACCCAAGCACATTTGAAAATGATCCAAACAAAGTGAATTCGCCCAACTACTGATGAAATTACAGTCAAAGGCACAAACAACTTGTGGTGAAGGTGAAACGCTCAGGTAAGTGTAGAATTAAAGACATAGCCCAAGGGAATAGATAAAACACCACTTGGAGAAGAGATGGTGACCCAAAGAGGAGATACGCTCAACCAACACTTCAAATTCAACTCAGAGGTAAGAAAAAAATTCAACCAACAACTAGATGGATGCCAGGAGAGAGAAAATGCTTCTCAACATATAATAACCAAATTAGAAACTCCCTATCAATTAGCAATAGCTTCGAAAGGAGAGTCATCCAATTATGAGATCTAGATTCAAATTGATGGTGACAAATAAAGAGCTGTTAGAATTGGATTTACTCCATTAACTAGTGTTAGGTGCATACTAACCTCTCACTCAGCAAATCAATGAGTCCTTGGCTAATTCCAAATATCAACAGAGGTAGATTAGCTATTGTGCAGAAATTTAAAACAAAATCATAACTCAATGAATCACCCAATAACCAACACAACAATATACCCAACAAATAATAGTTGAAACACATATTTGAGACAAGATTTTACCCTGGAACCTAAATGGGAAAACCAGTTTTGAATGGTGCTCATTATTCTTTTTTCAACAATTTCAGATACAATGCTCTCCTCTTCCTCAACCAAAAATCCCTTTGGAAATGAGCGAGAGTGAATAAATAGGGAGAGTTATGGGGTAAGGGAAGGCCAACATCCATGGCTCTTCACTTCCCATTCTTTAGCCTTCTCTCCTATTCATCTTTATCATTTGATTAATTTTTTAAACATTTCTCTCACATCCTCATTTGTCCATGGGGTCTTCACTTCGTGAATCTGTGACATAGCACCTTCGTTCGTGGGGTATTAAAGAATACCCCTAATTTCACTAGATATTAATAAATACCTCCCAAAATCGTTTTGTTGGACCCCCTCCCAAAGAAACCCCTATTTTTACTAGATACCCCTTTTTATACCCCCCAATACCTATAAACCCCCTTGTACTTCGCATCTCGCCCCCAATAACTACAATATATTGACTTTATTTTTCTCAATTTTAAAACCCCCTTTATGAATGAACAAGATATCGGTCAATAAGGTGAATCCCTGATGCATTTATCTTATTCAAATTTACATGTGCATTGTTTTACATAGCTTACATGACCTTGATTAATTGTCATGTCATATTGCAGGCACTGAGTCTTCACAATTCTTTAGTCTAGATCCATTTTGGGTCACACCTCCCCATTGAGAGGCTTTTTGGTCTCCAAAATCTTAAGGAAACCAATCTGGATCAATGTTTTCTACTTCTCTGGAACGTGGCTCTAACATTGTCTCCTCACTATAGCTCTAACTCTGGCTCTAGCTCTAGCTCATGGGTTTGGCTACAGGCTCTAGTCCTCAGCTATGACTCTGGATCTGGTTCGCTTGTTCCCCCAATGCAACAATATTCTCACTAACTCTCAACTTTGAACAATCTCAAAATTCGAACTCTAGACCCAAAACTCATTCCCATCTCCCTCTCTAACTTGGAGACAATCTATTTTGGCAATTGTGAATCCAAGTCGAATGTTGGTCTCCTTGTTCAATGTGACCCCAACATGCTTCCATCACATGAAAATTCCACAAAGGAAGTGTGGTTGCCTTCTTAAGCTAGGATCAATTGCTTCATGTCATGGAAAAAAATCTCAAGTGAGTGTTTGTACATGCTTGTAAGGCACATCATGGAGTCCTCTACGATCATTGACCTCCATGCATCAATCTTCAACACAACTCTATGATGGGGTTCTTTGGATGAAATATAGGAAACAAGAATGAGGTTGTGGTTTCTCTTGGCATCAATCTATTGTCCTTATTTGTTAGGGACCTAATGTCCCTAACCCCTCACGTAGGTAGAATAATATAATTCCATGTAATAAAGGCCAATATTAATAAGGCCTAGCAATAAGGAAGAAAAATTCAAATGTAAGAAGACCTAATAGAAGCTTCAACTTCTAGAAAGATCTTCCTCTAGATTGTTCTTTTGGATAGATAGATTTAATATAAATAGGAGTAGAGGGTATGACAAATCTTGTCTTGGAGATTATTGTAATAGAGCTCTGATCTGCTAGAGGTTGCCCCCTCAAAGAGGCAAGTGAACATTTCTATCATTAATCAAGGTGTTCTTTCTGGTATTATTCTGGTTATATCATTGTTTCTCTGCCTTTTCTATGCTAAAATATTTATGTTTTTCATACTATTTTATATTTGGAATAATACAAGTGGTATCAGAGCTGTAATATCCCCAAGGATGAGCCCTAGTTGTATTTATGAATTGTAAACAAGTTTTGTAGGCTAGTGAGCCAAACAATTATAAGATGGTAAGCTTATGTGTTATTAGGTCGAAAAGCCTAGGCATCAAAGGCCAGGAGCCTAATTTTTGTCTATGTAATTATGCAGATCATTAATAAAATATAAACATCACTACGTGTAAAACGACCATGAAGAAAGAGTATGAGGGACTAAGCTCCACTAGGCTGGGTAAGGGAGAGGGGGTTGAGAGGCTGGAAATAGGGGCTAAGACTAAGGACCTAAGTCCAAGAGAATAATAATTTATTATTATTTCAAAAGCTGATTAGAAGGATATGTTTTATCCTAAGTTCCTGGAAAAGGGAACGAATGCTAAATAGAGTGCATGCAACTCCAAGAAGACAGGTGTCGACCTGGGCACAAGCAGTTAAAGTTGGAGAATCATCTCATGTTGGGGGTTCACTCCCCAGCCTTCCATCCTCCGTCTAACCCGTTTGGCCTCAAGCAACAGCCTTGGCATCTTCACGCACCTCTGAAACCGCTAACGGGGGAAAAGCCGACCTATGTTTTCCTGTGAACCCAACCTATCTGCACTTACCAAAATCGAGTCGTACCTTACCCAATTTTGGTTGTTGCCTTTTCCTGAGCTGTATTGAACTGTTGTTGTTGTCCTCACCTTGCTAGAACTAAGTTGAAGATTGGTAGAAGAGGCAGGTTGTAAGGCCCGTGGTTGAAGAGGCAGGTTGTCAGGCCTGTGAGAAACTCTATCCAGGTGAGAGAGTGTGCTGAGGAAGTGGGTTCTTCTGGAGGGAATATCATAGCTTCTATAGAGCTCTGATAATTCTGGTCCGACCTGTTGCTAAAGCCCAAGGTAAGGGAGGTGGAGTAGCCGATGGACTGTGTGACAGTGAAGGTGTATACTCTTGGGGTGGAACATGCATGTGGGGAATGAGAGTTTGTGAGAAATGGGCGTAAGTGGCTCCTGGGAGAGAATCCTTCCTCTTAAACTGTCTGACTTCCTATTGACCTTGCCTAGCCTAGGAATCCATTTCCCGATGGAGTTTAGTCCCAGCTCGGGGGTGACCCACTGCTGAGAGTGATGAGCAGTGTGGTCTAAGGCTGGGAGTTTCATGGAAGGTCTGCATGCAGTTGGTGGTTTTACTCCAGTTAAAAGATAAGTATCATTTCCATGCTTAATTATGTATGTTATGCATGCCTGTGATTCTTGAAATATTATCATGTGTTCCGTTGCATGTGGACTTACTGTCAATTCCATTTGAGTCTGTATGGTAGCAACAACTTTGTGTTATTGTTTTAAATTCATTAAAAACACTTGTCATATATATATATATGTTACTCTGTGGTGTTTCCCGACCTGTTGGTGGCTGGGGACGTTACAAATTAGTATCAGAGCTAGATGAGCTAAGTGAAGTGTCAGAGTAGTGGTGTTCCCCAGCCTATTGGTGACTGGGGACGTTACACATTGGTATCAGAGACAAGGTTTAAGCACTGAGCCTGGATGGGCTGGATAAATTGGTATCAGAGCCAAGGTTCAAGCACTGATTCTGGATGGGCTGGATAAGTGGTCATTAGAACCAAGGTTCAAGCACTGAGCCTGGATAGGCAGGATAAGTGGTCATTAGAACCAAGGTTCAGAGAGAAATGGTGCCAAGAGGTTACCTTGGCCATGTTGGAAGTTGGACCAGAACCGTTGGACCAAGCCAAGGGTGGAAGTTACAGCGTGGTATGAAGGACAGAGATCTCTTGAAGCTCCAAAGTCTGGAGCTAATCCAGACTGTCCGTCAAGAGGGACACATGTCAGTAGATTGGCTTGTTCAGGATTTCATCGTTTGGGAGAATGAGTGTGTGCTGAGGAGAGAACTCTCGAAGCCTGAAGTTCCAAAGCCCGAAGAGTCGAAGTAGTGAGTCATGATGATGTCACCTGGAGGTGACGTGGACCTCCCCTATACCTGCCACATGCCCCACCTGGAATGTTGTCATCTGTACTATGTGGGCCTTGAGGTTACATACCATAGTTAAAGGTCGATGGACCCACACTGGTGTTGATCATGATACATCAAGATCGACGGCCAGGAGGCATTGCGGGGACCCAAGTTGCACTGGATTTAATTCCCCAAGGCGGTCCTACAATCCAAACCATGGTTTTACCAGGGGGTTACGTGTCAGCATCAGAAGAATTGCGAGACGAAAGGCAGGTTACTCCAAACCATCGTTGCATGCCCCCACAATTTGAAAGGCGTTAAGTGATGTGACTATTCGATATCTTATTTCAAGTAAGGAAGTCATGGGTCCCAGTGGACACGTGGCACCAGTTGTGAAGTTCAGAGACTTGACACTTAGGAAGAATGGTTCATCAGAGAATGAAAGGAAGAACTTTCAAAAGTTTCATAACGTCGAGGTGACGAGATGTAATGACGTCACCAAAGTTGACGTGGGAGTGTTCAGAGATTAACGGTTCGGAAGAAGTGGGGTGTGTTGATGCACAAACTTTCGAATCCCGAAGTCCCAAAGCTCCGAAGCTCTGAAGTCCTAGAGCTCAGATTTATGAATTCCCACAATGGCTATCAGTTGTTGGATGTTGGGTATTCATGGATTGTTAATCCACCCTACTCCACGAGTTTTTCAATCTGAAACTCTGAGTGACTGTTGAGATGCGCTTTGAAAACTTCTGAAGCTGGAGGTTGAGGTCCTGAGTAAGCGCCTATCAATCTAGCGCTTGGCCACAGCCTGTGGTCGCATGGGTTGAGGGATAAGAGAAAGGGGCTAGTCCCAAAAATTGTTGAAGAACAGAGCAGAACTCAGAAAGAAAAGAGCTGTGGGGATTCTTGATTGATCGAGAATCGCAGAGAATGAAATATGAATGTTTTGTTGAATTAGATTGGTTTAGGAATACTATGGAATTTGTTAATGACTGATGACCTGAAAAATTTTGATTGACTGCACAATGTGTTTGCAGAGTCAACGATTGTCAGAACCAAACTAAATTTCTGCTTAGTGCAGAGAAATGGGGGAGGAACAAAATGATTCCAGTTCATAGAATGAAGCTAAAGGAATGGATGTCCATTTGAGAGTTGAAGGATCAAACTCCAATGGGCATGGAGAAGAAATAGATAAGGAAGGAAACATGATGAAAATCATTGAAAGATTGCAGAAACATGTCTAGACTCACTGAGCAGATAACAGAAAGCTCATGAAAGCCATGGAACAACAGGGAGAATTCAACATAAAGTTGATATAGAGCCTGGAAAGGATAGAAAAGAAATTGGATAAGGAAAGTGACTCCGGTAAATCAGGAAGTCCCAGGTCCCTTGATGAGAAGAGGAAATCAAAGAGTGTTGGCAGACACCATCATCACTCCCAAGGGCACTCCAAGAGAAGGGAACATAGTATTTCAAGCCCATCTCCTAGTAGAAAGAACAAGAGATCTGGAGTGGATGAACTGAAGGGTGAAATGAACAAGATTAAGCCTCCTACATTTGATGGAGATCACAAGAAGGAGGAAGATGCCGAGACATGGCTGCTTGGCATGAGGAAATATTTCCAACTGCAGAATTATTCCTCTCATGCAGACGGAATAATTGCAATGTATCAACTGAAAGGAAAGGCATCCATGTGGTGGGATCAACTTGTGAAGGTGCAACACATTAAAGAGAAAAATGTTACTTGGAAGGAATTCAAGAAGAATTTCGAAAAGAAATACTTGACTAAGAGATATTATGACAGAAAGATGAAAGAGTTATTTGAACTCAAGCTGGGTAGCATGACCATTGATGATAATGAACAAAGGTTTTTGGAATTGATGAAGTATGTCCCTTTCATCAAAGATGAGACTGTCAAAATTCAAAGGTATCTGAGTGGACTACCATCTCCCATCAGTGACAAGATCCAGTATGATGACCCTAAAAATATGGAAGAAACTATAAGGAGAGAAAAATGCTTATATGAGCAACAAAGAGAAAATCCCACTTTCCGGAAGGCTTGGGAAGACAAGAAGAAATTCAAGATGGATCAGAGGAAGAAGGTAACTAAGCCATCCTTTTTCAGAAATAGCCCTCAAGGACAACCAGGTTTTAGAGAGCCCAGGAAGGCTGAAGTAGGTGGGAAAATGCCAAGATAGCCCGCTATGGAATGTTGGGGTTGTAAAGGAAACCATAGGTAAAGAGATTGCCCCCATAGAAATGACAAAGTGAGAACTGTCCACAATGTTCAATAGGCAGAAACAGTGGAGGACATGGGTAGAAGTGTACCAAGGATCTAGACAGCCCTGGACAACAAGCAAGAAAAATATTAGTCACATATGATTGAAGTGGAAGGTATGATCAACAACCAAACCATTACTATTTTTATTTATTCAGGAGTTAGTCATAGTTATATAGATCCTAGAATGGTGGAAATTTTGCATTTGCCAAGAAGAAAGCATGGAAAATATTGGTTAGTGCAGTTGGCTACAGGAGCCAAGAGAAAATTTGTTGAGTTGGTTAAGTCCTGTCCAGTGGACATGAATGGAATGAACACAAGGGATGAATTGAACATCTTACCTTTAGGTTCCTATGACTGTCTAATTGGGATGGATTGGTTGGACCAGCACCATGCCATCTTAGACTGTCATAACAAGGCATTCACTTTCCTAGATGAGGAAGGAAACCCAAGGAAAGTATAGAGAATCCCAAGGGCAGTTACTGTTAGAGAGATCTCAGCAATGCAGCTGAAGAAGTGCTACAGGAAAGGCTGTCAAATATTTGCAGCCCACATGGAGGAAGCATCTAAGGATGAAGTACCAAATATTCAAAACCATGCAGTATTAAAAGATTTTGAAGATGTATTACAGGAGGTAACCGGACTACCCCCAAAGAGAGATATTTATTTCTCTATAAACATGATGCTCGAGGCAGCTCCAGTGTCAAAAAATCCTTACAGAATGAGTACACCAGAGCTGAAAGAACTACAATTGCAGCTTGAAGAACTTCTGAAGAAGGGGTATATATGCCCAAGTGTGTCACCTTGGGGTGCCCCAGTCATGTTCGTGAAGAAGAAGGATGGGACATTGAGATTGTGCATCGATTTTAGACAGTTGAACAAAGTGACTATTAAGAACAAGTATCATTTGCCAAGGATCGATGATCTCTTTGATCAGTGGAAGGATGCCAAGATATTTTCAAAAATAGATCTCAAGTCAGGGCATCACCAGGTAAGGATAAAGGATGAAGACATCAACAAGACCGCCTTTAGAACAAGGTATGGTCATTATGAATTCACAGTGGTACCATTTGGGTTATCAAATGCACCCGCTGTTTTCATGTGTTTAATGAATGGTGTAATCAGAGAATATCTAGACAAGTTTGTCATAGTCTTTTTGGATGACATCCTGGTGTATTCCAAGTCGTAGGAAGAGCATGAAAAACATCTGAGGATGGTGTTGCAAGTGCTAAGAGAACACCAAATGTATGCCAAATTGAGCAAGTGCTCATTCCATCAAAAGCAGATCCATTATTTGGGACATATCATTTCAAAGGATGGGATAGCAGTGGATCCTGAGAAGATAGAAGCCATTAGAGAATGGTCAGCATCGAAGAATGTGACATAAGTCAGACCCTTTATGTGTCTATATGTCTATTACAGAAGGTTCATTACAGGTTTCTCAAGGATAGCTCACCCCATCACTTCCTTGCAAAGGAAGGAGAAGAAATTTCAATGGACAGAAGAGTGTGAGAGAATCTTTCAGCAATTGAAGAAACTGTTAACCAGTGCTCCAATCCTAAGGATTGCAGATCCAAATGAAGATTTTGTAGTGTGTACAGATGCATGCAAAGAAGGACTGGGAGGAGTCCTCAACCAGAATGGGTTTGTATTATGTTATGAGTCTAGAAAATTGAAAGAGCATGAAAATAACTATGCAACTCATGATTTTGAGTTGGTGGCCATTGTACACGCTCTAAAGAAATGGAGACATTACCTCATGGGAAAGAGATTTGAACTGAGGATAGACCATAACGGTCTGAAGTATTTGTTTGATCAACCAACCTTAAATTCTCGACAAAGTAAATGGTTGGAATTCCTTTGTGAGTATGACTTTGATATCAAGCATATCAAAGGAAAGGAAAACAAAGTGGCTGATGCACTCAGCAGAAGAGTGCATGAACTACATGCTACGACCATTAGCATGTATCAAACTGATATTAAAGGCATAATTTCAGAAGATGAAAATGCATATTGCAGTACATGGAATTGGTAACAAAGCTACAACAAGGTAAGATGCTACAAAAAGTGGAAGATTATAAATTGGAAGCTTATGGAACACTCCTGTACAAAAGCAAAATTTATGTACCTAATTTCCAGGAATTGAGAATAATGATCTTGAAAGAAATGCATAATGTGCCTTATGTTGGGCACCTTGGATATCAGAAAATAGTGGCAGCAGTCAAGAACCATTACTTTTGGCTAGGTATGAAGAAGGAAATTGCAGAATACATCGCCAGATGTATGGGGTGTCAGAAGGTCAAGGCTAAGCATAGGCATCCAGCTGGGTTGCTATAGCCATTACCCATTCCTGAGTGGAAGTGGGAAGTGGTGACAATGGATTTCATCATAGGATTACCCAGAACAAATAAGCAACATGATTCCAGCATGGTGGCGGTGGATAAGCTTATGAAAGCTGCCCATTTTATTCCATTGAAGACCACTCACAAGGAAGCTAATGTTGTCGATATCTTTATGAGTGAAGTAGCATGATTGCATGGTATTCCCAAGACAATGGTGTTTGACAGAGACCAGAAATTTACCTCAAATTTCTGGAAAGGGTTATTCAAAGGGTTCGGAACAAATTTGAACTTCAGCACTTCTTATCATCCTAAGTCTGATGGGAAGAAAGAAAATATGAACCAAGTGATAGAATATATGCTAAGGATGTATGTTATGGACAAGCCATCTAAACGGGAAGACTACCTACACTTGGTAGAATTTGCCTACAACAATGGGTATCAAGCATCACTGAAGATGAGCCCATTTGAAGCACTTTATGGCAGAAAGTGCAACACACCAATAAGCTGGGACAACCCAACTGATAGGGCAGTGGTTGAACTAGAGTTGCTCAAGGAAATGGAAGAGCAAATGCTAATGATTAAGTAGAATTTGAAGGCTGCCCAAGACAGGCATAAAAGTTATGTTGATAAGAACAGGACCCACATGGAGTTTAAAGTGGGTGATCATGTTTTCTTGAAAGTGAAATCCAACAGAAGTTCCCTGAAGTTGGGAAACTGTTCCAAGTTGGCAGCCAAATATTATGGGCCATTTGAAATCCTAGAAAGGATTGGACCAGTTGCATATATGCTTTCATTGCCTACATCCATGACTGTACATAATGTGTTTCATGTTTCATTGCTTAAGAAATATATACCTGATCCTAATCATGTGATTGATTGGAATGTGATTCAGGTGTAGCAAGAAGATGTCTTGCAGGTGCCTCTGGTGCGCATATTGGAACAGAAGAGAAAACAGCTCTGGAATTGAACGATAGGGATTGTAAAGGTCCATTGGACCTGGTACGGTCCTGAGGATGCAACATGGGAGCATGAGGATGCTATGCGGCATAATACCCACATCTTTTTGAAGATTTTTAAAATCTTGTTGATGTTGTGTAAATACGTTGCACTGAGGACAGTGCAAAAATAAGGGGAGGGGATTGTAATATCCCCAAGGATGAGCCCCAGTTGTATTTATGAATTGTAAACAAGTTTTGTAGGCTGGTGAGCTGAACAATTATAAGATGGTAAGCTTATGTGTTATTAGGCCGGAAATCCTAGGAATTAAAGGCCAGGAGACTGATTTTTGTATATGTAATTATGCAGATCATTAATAAAATATAAACATCACTGCGTGTAGACCGACCATGAAGAAAGAGTATGGGGGACTAAGCTCCACTAGGCTAGGTAAGGGAGAGGGAGCTGAGAGGTTGGAAAGAGGGGCTAAGCCTAAGGGCTTAAGTCCAAGAGAATAATAATTTATTATTATTCCAAAAGCTGATTAGAAGGATATGTTTTATCCTAAGTTACTGGAAAAGGGAACGAATGCTAAATGGAGTGCATGCAGCTCCAGAAAGACAGGTGTCGACCTGGGTGCATGCAATTAAATATGGAGAGTCAGCTCATGTTGGGGGTTCGCTCCCAAACCTTCCATCCTCCGTCAAACCCATTTGGGCTCTGGCGACAACCTCGACATCTTCACGCACCTCTGAAACTGCTAATGGGGGAAAAGCCGACCTATGTTTTCCTGTAAACCCAACCTATCTGCACTTTCCAAAATCGAGTCGTACCTTACCTAATTTTGGTTGTTGCATTTTCCTAAGATGTATTGAACCGTTGTTGTTGTCCTCACCTTGTTGGAACTAAGTTGAAGATTGGTAGAAGAGGTGGGTTGTCAGGCCCGTGGTTGAAGAGGCAGGTTGCCAGGCCTATGAGAAACTCTCTCCAGGTGAGAGAGTGTGCTGAGGAAGTGGGTTTTGCTAGAGGGAGTCTTGTAGCTACTACAGAGCTCTGAGAATTTCAGTCCAACATGTTGTTGAAGCCCAAGGTAAAGGAGGTGGATTAGCCGATGGACTATGTGACAGTGAAGGTGTATACTCCTGGGGTGGGACAGACATGTGGGGAATGAGATTCTATGAGAAATGGGCGTAAGTGGATCTTGGGAGAGAATCCTTCCTCTTAAACTATGTGACTTCATATTGACCTTTCCTAGCCTAGGAATCCCTTTCCCGATGGATTTTAGTCCCAGCTCGGGGGTGACCCACTGCTGAGAGTGATGAGAAGTGTGGTCTAAGGCTGGGAGGTTCGTGGAAGGCCTGCATGCAGTTGGTGGTTTTACTCCATTTAAAATATAAGTATCATTTCCATGCTTAATTATGTATGTTATGCATGTCTGTGATTCTTGAAATATTATCATGTGTTTCATTGCATGTGGACTTACTATCAATTCCATTTGAGTTTGTATGGTAGCAATAACTCTGTGTTATTGTTTTAAATTCATTAAAAATGCTTGNTATGTATGTATGTATGTATGTATGTATGTATGTATGTATGTATGTATGTATGTATGTATGTATGTATGTATGTATGTATGTATGTATGTATGTATGTATGTATGTATGTATGTATGTATGTATGTATGTTCCTCTGTGGCGTTGCCCGACTTATTGGTGGTTTGGGACGTTACAAGAGCACCTTCATCGGCATAAAATTGTGGGTTAATTTTTTTTCAGGGTAGAGACGTATTCCGACATCTTAAAGCTACAGAGATATGTTGTTACGTGCGTAAACCCACGGTCGGGGAGTAATACACGCAGGAAATACAAGTGGTACTTAAGCGCACATCTGTTGGCCACCCTTGTAACCCCTGTTGGTACCCCTTCGAGTGGTAGTGCATCAGACAACACCTATATATGGATCAACCTAGATCTCCTTAATCCCTCCATAGATAAACTGATCGACCGCCTGAATGCTATAGTGCCACCGAGAAAAAAACTTGAGAAGATACTCTCTAGTACCTGGGTAGTCGGGTAGTATGACTAAGGCCACAGTCTAGCCTCCTTAGTTGGTGCCTTGAGATATTAGGCCGAGTACTACTGTTGGACCCCGCACGTATATCAGAGAGCTATAGCACAGAGAAAACCCTTGTTTGTAGAAACCTTGAATATCCTACCCTTGGGGATGGAAACAAACAAAGAACATACAAGATCTATTGCCGCACAACTGTGTCTTCTGCATTATGGTTGTGAAATTACTACACATTTCTTCTTATTAAGCATTTGGGCATTTCATCACTACAGTATTATTCAGGCTGGAGTATAACTCCACAGGAGTTAAAAAAAAAAGTATAGTGGTCCCGCCGACACACTTATTTGGGACCTATCCCACTGGGTCCCTCTCTTCACCCTGATTCTAGTGATACGTATCATTTTTAACACAATTTTTTTTTGTGGACCCGACCCTTCTCTGACACCCTTATTTCCCCCCTATCCCATTGGATTCCCCTTTTCACCATGATCATTGTGGTACCTCTCATTTGACACCCTTATTCTGAGTGGTCCCACCCACCCCTCCCGGCCTGTTTTGTTTCCCCTATACCATTTTCCTGCGCATTTTTCCAAATGGCTACCACAAGAGCCCAAGAACATAATACCTTGATTGTTGACACTCACCAGAACAAGGAATACATCAAGACTATCAATTCCAACATTAGCTCAATCAATTCGGCTATTAAGATCCTCAAGGAACAATCTTCCCACATCGAAGACCTCTAAGACCTCAAAGGCCTCAAATCCACCCTTGAAAACTTCATGGGCCGTTCCCAGAACCCTTCCTCTTCTGAACAACCATCTTATCAGGATGGCCATGAATCTTCCCATTACCAAGGTCCTCATACTACCCCCTTTTCTCGAGACCTCCACCCTCCCAGAATTGAGGTGAACAAATTTGATGGATCAGATCCCACAGGCTGGGTCACCCAAATGCAACATTATTTCTCTTTGCATGGAATTACTGATGATTTAGCCAAGCTTCGTTATGGTGTCCTATATCTGGATCTGGAACGATGGAAATGGTGGCAATGGAAAAAAAGGCACGCCAAGGGTATGTTGCTTGGACACATTTTATGGCTGAACTTTATGACTGCTTTGACTTTGACACCCACCATTTAGGTCGTTTGACCAAGTTAAAGCAGTCTGGGACAGTGGAAGATTTTATTGCCGCATTTGAGCACTTGGATTTCAGAACAGAGGGCATGCCAAATGCTTTCTTTAGGGAATGCTTTATCAATGGCATCAAATATGAACTTTGTGCCCATGTTCTCATTGCACACCCCCAAAATTGGTTGGAAGCTACTCAACGAGCCAAGGAAGCACAACATATTGTATCCTCCAAGACCCGCAAACCCTCCTTTCCTCCTCGCCCTAAACCCACCAATTATGCCCCTCCTGCAACTCCCCTTAAGATCCAGAAATTAACCAGGGATGAAATGGTTGAACGTCAACTCAAGGGTATTTGTTATAATTGTGATGAAAAATATTTTCTTGGGCACAAGTGTAAGGAACATAATCTTTTTATGGCTCTGACTGAGGATATTTTTGACGAAGATGTTGCTATTCCACCTGTGGAGTAACTACCACCAGCATCTGATATGACCCCACCCTCTGATCCACCAATCGTTGACCCAATGATTTCACTTAATGCCCTCACTAGCTTCTCTGCTCCCCGGACTCTCAAATTAATTGGTTACATCAAAAATAGGAAATTCATCATCCTTATGGACAGTGGTAGCACACATAATTTTATTCATCGCCACATTGCCCAAGAAGTCAATTGTTACATCCGTGCCGTCAATAATTTTCAAATCATGATTTCCAATGGAGGTTCCATGAAATGTGGGGGACGATGTGAAAATGTGTGACTTCAAATTGGCCAATATCACATGAAATCCCATATGTTTTCTATAGACATGGGTGGTTGTGACATTGTTCTTGGTGTCGAATGGTTACGCACTCTAGGCCCCATTCTCATGGATTTTAAGGACTTAACCATGCAATTCCAACAGGAGGGATACCAGTATAAGTTCGAAGGCATCAAAATAGGATCCCCTGAGATCATCAGTTCCCATCACATGAAAAAGATCCTAAAAAAAGGTCATTCGGGAATTATAGCCCAACTCCACTCCATTCATGCTTTTGAGACACCTTTTGTGCATCCCGACCTCCAATCTATCCTCTCCCGCCACCAAGTTGTTTTTACCACTCCCAAAGAACTTCCCCCTTTTCGTGGAGTCCATGATCATTCCATCCCTCTCATCCTGGGAATTCTTCCTCCCAATGTTCGGCCTTATCATCATCCCTTTTCCTAGAAGAATGAAAATGAGAAAAATGTTCATGAATTGCTAGAAGCAGGTGTTATCCGTCCCAGTACTAGCCCCTATTCTTCCCCAGTGGTTATGGTACTAAAGAAAGAAGGTACTTAGCGCATGTGTCCTGATTTTCGTGCCCTCAACAAAATCACCATCAAAGACAAATTCCCCATTCCTGTCATTGATGACCTCTTGGATGAATTGAGTGGTGCTCAGTACTTCACCAAACTGGATCTATGTTCTGGCTACCACCATATTCGTATGAAAGAAGAAGACATTCCCAAGACTTCATTTCACACTCATGAGGGTCATTATGAATTCTTGGTAATGCCCTTCGGATTGTGTAATGCTCCTTCCACTTTCCAAAGTCTTATGAATAATGTCTTCTGTCTATTTCTTAGTCATTTTGTCTTAGTTTTCTTTGATGATATTCTCATCTATAGTAAAACTTGGCCATCCCATCTCTCCCATGTGACTCAAGTTCTCCATCTACTCTCTAAGCACCAACTTTTCCTCTAACAATCTAAATATTCCTTTGGTGCCTCAGAAGTGGAATACCTAGGTCATATTTTCAGCAAGGATGGTGTCTGAGTGGATCCTAAGAAAATTGAATCTATGCAGGATTGGCCTCGCCCTAAAACTCTCAAGAGCTTGCGTGGGTTTCTGGGTTTAACTGGCTATTATAGGAAGTTTGTTCGGAATTATGGAAAAATTGCAGCTCCTCTCACTTCTCTCATTAAAAATAATGCTTTCACTTAGACTTCAGTTGTGGATCATGCCTTCCAAGCCTTGAAAGATGCTATGTGCACGACCCATGTCCTATCACTTCCAGAGTTCACAAAGACATTCGTATTGGAATGTGATTCTTTTGGGAAAGGAATTAGTGTCGTCCTCATGCAAGATGGCAGGCCTTTGGAATTCACTAGCAAACAACTTTCATAACGACATTTGGTCCAATCCATTTATGAAAAAAGAAATGTTAGCTATTCTACATGTTGTGGATTTATGGCATCCTTATTTATTGAGTCAAGGATTCCAAATCAAAAATGATCATCAGAGTCTCAAGTATTTCCCGGAACAACGAATTTAATCCCTAGCGCAACAAAAATGGGTGACTATTGGCTATGATTATGAGATCATTTACAATAAGGGCAAGGAAAATGTAGTGGCCGATGCTCTTTCCCGAAAATATGAAGAATATGGGTCCCTTTTCTCCCTCTCCTTCATTGTACCTGATTGGCTCCAAGCTGTTCATGAGGAATGGTTGCAAGACCCCAAAATTTCTAGCCTGCTCCACCAATTGCAACACAATTCTTCAGTTTCTCCAGGGTACTCTTGGCACAATGAAGAGCTTCGCTACAAAGGTCATTTGTATTTATGCAAGAAATCACAACTTAAATCCACAATGCTTTCTGAACTTCATGCCTCACCCACAACTGGGAATTCAGGGTTTACCAAAATCTATGAACGGGTCAAACGTTCTTTTTTTTGGGATGGTACGAAACAAGACGTCCGCACCTTTGTGGCTAAATGTGAGGTCTATCAACGCAACAAGGGAGAAATTGTCAAAGCTTTGGGCACACTCCAACTACTTTCGATTCCCCCTGCTATTTGGCAAGATATTTCTATGGATTTCATTGTGGGCTTACCTAAATCGGGAAATAAGTCAGTCATCATGGTGGTCGTCAATCGTCTCTCCAAATATGCTCATTTTTGTTCTCTTCAACACCCATTCATAATGGCCACAGTGGCTCAAATCTTCATAGATAATATCTTCAAGCTTCATGGCATGCCTAATTCTATTATATCTTACAGAGACCCAACTTTCACCAGCAATTTTTGGCAAGAATGTTTCAAGCTCCAGGGCACCCAATTGCATCTCAGCACTACCTATCACCCCTAGATGGATGGCCAAACTGAAGTTGTTAACAAGTGTTTGGAAACATATTTGAGGTGTTTTTCATCTGAGAGGAAAAATTAGTGGGCTCAATGGTTACCCCTAGCTGAATGGTGGTACAACACATATTACCATACAACTACTCGCATGAGTTCTTTTGAAGCAGTCTATGGAAAAAATCCCCCATCGGTTCTCTCATATATGTTATAAGCAAACTTCACTCAAAGTTGCACACTGTCAGAAACTTGCGCCCAAATTTTATGGTCCTTATACAGTGCTCAGGTAGGTGGGATCAGTGGCCTATCAGTTAGCTCTACCCAGTCAGTCGAAGCTCTATCCTGTTTTTCATGTTTCCTTCTTAAAGAAGGTGATTGGAACTAAGTGTCAAACTCAAACTAGTCTCCCTGAGTTGGATGAAGAAGGTTCCATATGGTTGCAGCCACAAGCAGTTTTGGCCCAACGAGAGCGTCGTCTCCGTCAATGCACCATCAAGTAATTGTTAGTCCAATGGAAATATAAAACTACAGAAGATGCCACCTAGGAGCTGACCACCATTCTACAACAATTTCGTCATCTTAAGCCTTGAGGACAAGGTTGTTCTTCAAGAGGAGGGCATGTTAGTGACCTAACCTCCCTAACCCCTCATGTAGGTAGAATAATATAATTCCATGTAATAAAGGCCAATATTAATAAGGCCTAGAAATAAGGAAGAATAAGTCAAATGTAAGAAGACCTAATATAAGCTTCCGCTTCTAGAAGGATCTTCCTCTAGATTGTTCTTTTTGATATATAGATTTAATATAAATAGGAGTAGAGGGTATGAGAAATCTTATCTTAGATATTATTGTAATAGAGCTCTGCTCTGCTGGAGGTTTCCCCCTTGAAGAGGCAAGTGAACATTGCTATCATTAATCAAGGTGTTCTTTCTGGTGTTATTCTGGTATTATTTTGGTATTGTTCTGGTTATATCATTGTTGCTCTGCCTTTTCTATGCTAAAATATTTATGTTCTTCATACTATTTTATATTTGGAATACTACATTCTTGTTTGTTTTGTTTCTCTCATGTGCTGCTATCTCTCCTTGGAAACATTTTTTCACTTGGACTGGTGATGCAGGTAGCTCTTCATCTTCCTCAATCTTTACTCTCCACACCCTTCTCCTGGCTATGTGGTGTATAGGGTGAAGCTCTGGATGAAGTCGCCAACACTTTGATTCCCAATGACCACTCAAATTGTAGTGGTGGCACAATTTCATGTGGTTGTTGCAAGGATTGATTGTCATACTCCTCCTCTCCATGTGCCTCTGTGTATGTTGTTGGATTGGAGGAGCCTTCTTGCCATTCAACTTGTGGAAATAATTAGGTCTATGGAACATGTATTTCTTCTTCCAATAGGTTGCCTCACAATGGCCTTTCTTTCTACAATGTGAGCATGTACATCTGCATACCAACAAATTTATATGGTATGGCCTCTCTTCTTGCAACAGTGACGAACAAGAAATTTCTTGTTTGATGTATACCTCATGATCTTCTTCTTCTTCTTCTTTATTTTTTTGATTGGTTTGCTTCTTTCTCTAGCTACAGGTATGGGCTAAGTCTTCAAACTCTCATCATCATTTCTCTCCTTCAATCTACCACAAGGATAAGGTTGTGGTGAGTTGACACATTCACTCACTATTGATGCTCCTTCTCCTGATGAGAAATAAAACTTTGACATGTCAGTTTCCTTCATGAGAATGGTTTTCTTTATGGAAATGGAAGTTTCACTTCTACCATCGAAGCCTGGGCCTTCATGCTTGGCCCAGGGTGTGACTATAATGGGGGTCATGATGCCTTCTCTCCTCTTTCCTATCCCTTTTCCATCATAGCCCATTTTCCTTAAGAGCTTGGAACCAATGGCTCTAGTATGCTTCTCAAATTCACCAAGCTTCTCTTGAGAGATGTCTACAGAAGGTGAGCTTACCAAGGTGGTCTCAATCATGGTGCTAGCATCTGCAATGGAAATGGAAGGTTTCCTTACTTCTCTGTGCTCTTGGAAAACTAATTGAAGCCTTGCCAAGGCCTTATCCTTCTCTTCTAACTCTTGTTGCAGCAACACCATCATCTGTGTGAACCTATCCTCTTGCCAGTTATCTATCTGGATGAATTTCTCACCAAGGTATACAAGTTGTGCTTTCTACTTATCCCAATCTTTCATGACCACAGTGAGGGATTCTTGGCCTTCTTTAAACTTCTTCTTGAGCAATGGTAACAATTTGAAAGAGGTATCGTGCTTCTCCATGTCTTCCATCCTCTAGTTAAACATCTTAACCTACACCTTCAAGCTCTCATTCTCTTCTCGAAGCTTGGCATTACTGGCCCTTAAATCCTCCAACTTATATTTGCTTGCTTTACCTATGTTACACTTTGCAATATTTTTTTCACAATTCTGGAAGGAGTGTCTCGATCAAGGATGAAACTACTTTGATGCCATTTGATTCGTAAACAAGGGACTTATAGCCTACTCACTTCACAAACACGGATACCTTTGTGGAATTTAAAATATGTTCTATGTCTAGTCATATATATAGAGCTCTATCTGCACAAAAAATCTTCCTTCTTCCCCTTACTACAAATCCTTCCCCAGATTGTAACCTGCCCACTACAACCAACTAGTGACACAATAGTAACCTAGTCAATAAAAATCAATTTTCTGTAGATTTCTAAAGTTAGTGAACATAATCCCATGCTATGGGAGCTATCTGTCCACAACGTATCCTCTACCATTTTAAATAGTTGCAAGGCCTTATTTGTGCAATCAACATAAGCGACCAACTACAATCCCCTCTATTCTTAGGATTTTCTACATATAAGAAACCAGTTGTCAATGTAGTGGTAAATCTCTCTTCTCAATAATCCTACCAATGTCCGGTTTGTACTCGAAATAAACTCCTATCTTGTTATGCCAAAATCAAAACCATGGAACTATGACAAGTCAACTTGATTTGACCAAACTTGCCCTTTTTAATCTGATAATGGATTGATCAGAGAAGTAAAAACCGACCAACCACTATGAAGTCAACCTAGAGATGAGAAATTGACCAGGTATAGATGGAAGTCGACTAGGATAGAAATAAAATCGACCATGTATGTGGAGTCGACTCAAGTTGCATCGTAAGTCGACCATGAGAGTGGAAGTCGACCAAGATAATAAATCAACTCATTGGGAGGTCATTCAACTAGTGATGTGTCAAGTAAACCGTTGAAGAATCAAACATCGAAGGGATTAAGTCGACTGGGTAACTGAAATTCAACCAGTTAATAAACAAGATAAAAAATAAAAGGAACCTAGTCAATGGACAATTAAGAAAAATTGACTGGTAAATAATATCAAATTAAATGAGATGGATTCGACTCAAGAAGAAAACCCTACTGACCATCATAATCATAAAATTGACCAAAGATGAAATCCAAACTACCAGCGACAGAGTAAGATCAACTAGCTATAGATTTATTTTCTCGGGGAGAGAGAAATTAGTGTATATGGTCCATATACATCTATGTGTGGCTTGTGGGTTAAGCAATAGACACCCTATAAATAAAATAAAATTCCCATAAACTATTTTCATTGCCCAAGATCAGTCTATATAGCTTGTGGGTCAGGAAAACACCCCATCACATTAAAATTTGACTCATCAATGCAAAGTTTGACCCATCACATAATTTAAATGCTCAACCATGTCTCAAGACACCTAGGCACCTCTAAAAACACCTGATAACATTTAAAAACACCAAGTGCCATTTAAAAACACCTTGCAACATTTAAAAATTCCTAGTTCCATTAAAAATCACCCAGACACATTTGGAAACGACCCAAACAATGTGAATTTGCCCAACTACTAATAAAATTATAATCAAAGGAAAAAAACACTTGTGGTGAAAGTGAAACACTTAGGTAAGTGTAGAATTAAACTTACAACCCAAGGGAATTGATACAACACCAATGGGTGAAGAGATTGTAGTCCAAAGAGGAGATATGCTTAGCCAACACTTCAAATTTGACTCAGAGGTGAGAAAAAAATTCAACCAACAACTAGATGGACACAGGGAGAGAGAAAATGCCTCTCAACAACTAATAACCAAATTAGAAACTCCTTATCAAGTAACAATAGCTCCTAAAGGAGATTCGTCCAATTCCGATATCTAGATTCAAATTGACAGTGGTAAACAAAGATATGTTAGAATTGGATTTACTCCATTAACCAGTGCCAGGTGCATATTAACCTCTCACTCAACAAATCAATGAGTCCTTGGCTAATTCTAATTCTCAATAGAGGTAGATTAACTATTGTGCAGACATTAAAATGAAATCAAAACTAAATGAATCACCCAATAACAAACATAACAATATACCCAACAGATAGCAGCTGAAACACATATTTGAGACAAGATTTTACCCTGGAACCCAAATGGGAAAACCAGTTTCAAATGATGCTCAATATTCTTGTTTTGGCAATTTCAG
>ML784359.1:217917-229627 GCA_009831015.1 Picea engelmannii
ACAAGAAAGTACCACTGTAATTCTTTAGCATGAGTAATACTAAACAAAATAACTTTAACAAGGATATTTTCAAGAACACAAAAATAAATTGTTATAGGAAAAGAAAGTTATACGAAAGAAATAAAAATATTGCCATTTCATTACTAGTTAACTATATAAGTAATTTTATAGAAAATTAATTAAATGAATATCAATGAAATTATTACAGAACAGAAATAACAATCAAAACCCTAAATAGAAAACACATTATAGGTTTGCTAAATATTTATAAGCAAAAATTTCATACATAATCCAAGATAACTTAATCATATAATCAAAAATCCTTACTAGAAATCATAAGACAAGATGTAACAACAAAATAATCTACTAATTGAGTCACTCCACAATGATCCTTCAATCATTTTTTTTTAAATAACCGAAACAAAAGTTTATATTCATTCAAAAACAATTGCGTCAAGGCTAGCAATGACTACATCCATCAGAGTTCATGAAGCTCCCCCAAAACTGGAGACATTTCTAGATAGACATCTAAAGACAATAGAAACTCCTCAAAACAAGAATTTTGTGCATTTTGACAAGTAACATGTCTAACATATTGACACAAAATACATATAACTGGAAAAAATATTCAAACTAGTGATAGAGATGTACACTACCTTCTTCGTCCTGCCCCTTTCCAGAATAAGGGGAGCTTGGACCTTCAATATCCATAGGATCATGCACCTAGTGGATCATTTGATCTTCTTGTAGTCATGCTTGAAGTGAATTCTCAGTACCATGATTGTTAGAAGTGATGGTGAGAGACTCCTCACATCGAGAAAGACCCTGGAAGCGAAGTCTATTACACTCTCTCCAGGGAATCAATTCGTTGTTTTTGAAGAAAAATGAGACTCGTAATGTTAGCATTATGGGTGATGTTGGCCTGTTCAATTTCAGTGATTTTGGAGGAAATTACCATTAGAGCACTATTGTTGGCCTAGATGATGTCCTCATTCCTTCGTAGGACTCATTGAATCTCCTTTATATCTTCATTTTCCATAGCAGACCTGTCCACACCTTCAACAGAGGAAAAACCCAAAGAGTCCATCGATAAACTAAAGGGAAAATAGAGGGAGGGAGTTTGCCTTCAATCCAACCCAAGATACCCCAAATCCATCAAGGAAGGTCAATTCACAAACCATTGAGGAAACAAAACTTCCAGATTAAACCAATTCTCCCAATTCCCATAATCATAAGAAAAAAGTATACAAAGAAACTTACCAAAGAAAAAATGTTGAAATTATAGAACTTGCATGGATAGAGCACCGAGATAGGAATAACGAATCAACATCGAAAGCAAAGCATGGCCCTGTACCACATACCCCAGAGCATGGTAGGAAGGGGTTGAATGCATGAAAAAAGAAAATCAAATTCATGTCAAATCAATTCAATTCACTTCACTTTTTTTCCAAAGAAAACCTTAAGGGAAAATCCAAGGGATACTTCCCCACATTCATGGATGGCGTCCCTAGTAAACCTATTGATGTAGAATAATGAACTTAACCCAAGGGGATTTGAACCAAGAACTTATTCACGTGATTATATCCAAATTCCCCACAATATTGGAGACAATTTATTGAGATAACCCCTTGGGATAGCTCACTTCACCTAATTGGATTTTCATTCTTATTCTTCCAACCAATGTTGTTCCTATTAAAATAATTTTACCATTGCAATGTACCCAGTCTCCAAGCTTAGCATTGCTACTACAAAAAAATGGCTTAGCATAATTTGCTACCATTTAAAAATTGCATGCACGTAGCATGTCAAATACTCATGCAACTAACAACATAGTAAAAACCATGAATGCATGCAACCCAACAAACATAACAACATTCAAATTAACATTTACATAGAAGAATAATCATAATAAAAACAACATAAACACTTATATGTTCATAATAAAACCAACTAGATGCGTACGAAGGACGTTACTCCCAACCATAGGTTTGTTGTTCATTTTCTCTCAAGATAAATCCACCCCCAGGCTGAGGCTATGAGTCTACAAGGAAATGTATCCCTCCTAGTTTTCCACTCTCCACACTCACTAGCCCAAAACCCATGTTCTACTCCAACAACAGTTCCAATCCACCAACTCTCTTCCTCTTAACCTGCACAACCCAAAGAATGTACCCCCTTCACTATTCTCAGTCCATCAAGATGTACCATTCATTTATCAGGGCTTCAAAGCACTTGGTTGGACAAGAATCTCACAGTTGGGGACTCCAGGAACTCTCAGTTACTCCAGGAGTGCTCACAACAGCCTTCACAAATCTCTTGAGCCATTTCCTAACCAGGAAAATAAACTACGTGCTTACAACCTATTTTTACAGGAACACAGGCCTCAATTTTAGCATAAACACAACCCAATAATGGTTGTCCTCAAGGACAACATGGATGGTGCTCTTCCCATTACTTATATCTTCCCTTGTTGTCCAAAAATTAACATGTAAAAACTATCTCCCCTCTCTTTCCATATGAATTATCTTCTTTTCCCTTGCTTGCTTGACTCTCACTCTTCCCAAACATGATCGTAGTTCAGCCCCATGCTCCCCATAACTATGAGATGTGAGTCCTCACACCAATCCTCTTACATGTGTTTAATGATTGGCTTTGGGGACACTCAAATAGAAATAAAAGGTTCACTCAAAACAATAACTTTAGAAAATAACATGGGTTTCCCCTTGGATCCCCTTTTGGGCTCCCTCTCTTGTGGAATCATAGCCCCCTCATCGTTATTGTCCCTCTTGTATCGCAGTCAACAGTTATTATTTTTATTAATCATTTTCAATATGCATTTTACATATCTTGGCCCTCATCCATATTAATCAATATGATCTCTTCACCACAACATATCGACTCGCCAACCTAAATCACATTTATACAATTACATTATAGTTTGTGGGGATTAAAAATGGGGATGTTATAACCATGCAAGCAAAAGTATATTAATAAAAATCGCAAATAGGAGTTTGATCTATAAACTGTCATGGATATTCCACTAGAACAGTTCATCACAACATAACTAATAAATAAAACATAAATCTACACTGTGAAGGTTAAATTCCTTTAGATTCCAGAATATTTAGTTACTGATTTTCTGCTTATGCAGGAAATAGATAAAATGCAGAAAATAGAGAACAATAAAATATAATCACACACCATCCACACATAACATAAATATTTTCTCTGGGAAACCCTTACGTGAGAAAACCCAACTAGAAGGTGAGGTTGCTTTGCTCTCTTTTCTCTAGTATGGAAATAATGCTTGTATAAAGGAGAAGGCACACTCTATGGAGTTACCTGAGACCTATGGCATGTTAGGATACTACATAATATTAACCCCCTCTTTTATGCTCTCTAATTTCCCACTCCCAATTTTTCTTCTCTGTTATGAAACAAAATACAATAACATAGAATGGAACCCCCTCTCCTCCTAGTGGACTGGTATTTAACATAGCCTGATAGCCATCTAAGGGTAGGGTTTTTACTTCCTCAACCCTTAATTGTTGTAGGTTTTTGAACCTTATAGAGTATTATTGAAATCCTTCACATGGATAGCCTCATAAGCATGAGCAATGGGGCTAATGTGGCATCCTCTTATACCATGATGATCAACATGATAGGTCAACTTGCAGGAGGTATAACTTTTGCATATGAACTCTAATTGACACATTGTCTACATAGTTGGAAAGGTCCCAGAGTGTACAATATCATCAAAGGGGTGTGCATAAGTTCCAAACACCAGAACCCCAAAAAAATTTGGTTAATGCCTCAAAATGGCTTCAGAAGGTTCTGGGCCCCAATTTTACTGAATGAGGTGAGGAATTTTTTCCTCTATCTTCTCCCTAGAGTACCACTTTTCTTTGCTTGGAAGTTGTCCTTTCAACCTAATCTGCCAAAGGTCATGATGCCCCTATCTTGTAGTTCCAGACCACTTCTAAAAAACTATGTCCTCTACTAAATATGCATGAGCATAAGGTGTTAAGTCCTCTATGAAAGATAGGACCTGCTCCTCGTCTTGATCCAACATGAAAGGATCATAGAGTTTGAGATTCTCCACATTCACTACTGAGTAAATGTGCATGTATGGGGGTAAATTAAGTTTGTAGGAATTATTTCCCACCTTTTCCAATACCTCAAAAGGACCATACTATAGAGACTTGATCTTATTACCAATATCTTGTATCATTTTCTTATTCAACTATAACCATACTCTGTATCCCACTCTAAAAGTTCTTTCTTTTCTGTGTTGGTCATGTCTAGCCTTGTACTTTTCCTATGAATTCTTCATTGTCTTTTGTACTTGAAAATGGATTTGTCCGATCTTCTCAAAAAAAATTCTTCTTTTAATGCATATCTTGTGAGGTCCTCCCTCACTCCTTCTTGTTGTCCATATACAACATCTAAGGGTAAAGGTGGAAAATTCCTAAAGCAAGTTTCAAAAGGTGACTTACAAATAGAAGTGTGGAATGTTCTGTTATAAGAGGGTTGTATATAGATCATATTTTCATCCCAAGTATTCATATGCTTTTGATTGTAACCCCATAAAAGCTACACCAAAGTCCTATTGGCTAATTTTGTCTTCCCACATGTCCGTGGATGGAATTTTGTAGACCTCTTCAACTTAGTGTCCATCTTCTCCCATAGTGTAGTCCAAAATGCACTGAGAAATCTGGAAACCCTATCTGAGATGATGCTCCTTGGTATCCCAAAGTGCACCCACGCCTATTCATAGGAATTCTTTGTTGCTTCTTGTCCATTGATGGTCTTTTTACAAGGCATGAGAATGCACATTTTGTTGAACATGTCAACTAACACAAATAGATAGTCATGTCCCTTCCTATTTGTTGGTAAACCTCCCACAAAATCCATGGAAATACTTTCCCAAGGTAGAGCTGGTTCTTTTTCACAGTCTCTAACACCTGCATAATATGTGATATGTGCTCCTCCCAGGTAGGGCTATAAACCAGTATATCATCCAAACAAACAATAACAAATGAATCTAGATAAAGGCCTAAAACATCATTCATTAGTCTCATAAATGTATTCACTGCATTGCACAAATCGAATGGCATAACCAACCACTCATACAAACCTTGCGTTGTCTTGAAGGCAGTCTTCCAAGTATCTTCTTGTTTGAATTGTACCTAGTGATATCCTTATTCTAATCCATTTTATTGAAGTACTTGACATGCTATAGTTGTTCCAATAGATCATCGAGCCTAGGAAGAGGGTATCGATTCTTTAGTGTAATCTTGTTCAATTCCCTGTAATCAATACACATTCTCCAAGTTTTATCCTTCTTGGGAACAATTATTATGGGTGACGCACAAGGTGAGGTACATGGTCGAATCACACCCTACTCCAACAATTGTTGTAGCTTATTCTTCACTTCATTCACTTCTATAACATACTATCTATACAACCCAATATTCAACAACGGGGAGTCTAGAAATAATTGTATTTCATGATCCACATCCCTCTTGGGTGGTAGCCCTTAGGCGCCCCGAACACTCCTTTGTATTCATGTAGAAACTCCTCCAACTGATATTTCTTTTCTTTAGTAAACCCCTATAGGGATTCCTTCAATCTCATTTACTCATCATCATACTGATTTTCTATTGAGAAAAGAAAAACATATTTCTTACTATAACTAATCAACTTATTTGCTTGGTTGGAACTTATCAGTGAGATCTTTGACTTCCCTTTATGTGTGTTGATAATATAGTACTTCCATCCTTGATCAATTTGTACTAGTTGGCTCTCTGCATGAAGATTTCATCCCTCATATACATGTAGGGGCTTCCAAACACCACTCCACATACATCAAGGGGTACTATGTCCAATTCTACTTCATCAATAAAATCAACACTTACAACAAATTTAATCTTACATGGTTTTGTTACCTTTATCTATGCATCCCTTTTAATCCAACCCAATTGATAGGGCCTGGGATGATTTTGAACCTCCAATCCAATATTGTTGACTAGATTCATTTCTATGAGATGATCCTATGAAATAGAGTCGAACAGAGAATATATCTTGGTCTTCTTGACCTAAATATTGGTGTGGAAGATCTTGGTCATCTCCTTCTCTTCTTAGTGATGAAGGCTACTTAGATTCACCTCCTTCTGCACAGATGTGCAGACACTATTTTCATCCACATCCGAGCTACTTTCAACTTGATTTCTTGAATCTATGGCTAAAAGTTTCTTTTTATTTCCATCCTTCTTGTGGTTCTTCAGGTTCAACTCTAGATGTAGTTCCAACATTTTTCCTCAGTGTGGTCATCAATGTTGCAATGATTGCAATGGTTGTTGGGATATTTGAACCAATGTGTAGTGGCTAATGTCTTCTTATATTTCCCCCCTTTCCACTTCTTCTTCCCCTCCTTGGAAGCTTCCTGGTGCTCTTTGTTCTTTGAACCACTTGGTTGCCCCTTCTTTTGGCCTATGTTTTCTAGGTACTATGCATGTACACACATCTCATCCATTGTTCTTATCTTGAAGAGCATCACCTGGTTTCATAGATGACTATGAAAACCCCCTAGATAATTGAGGAGGACATCTAGGTTCTTAGGAGATATTCCCAACATGTTGGTCGTCTTTCTAAACTCAGTGGTGTACTCCTGTACATTCTGCCTCTGCCTAAAGTAGTGCCATTGGATCCATTGGTCCTCTATATACCTGACAGGGTAGAATTGGGACTTGATGAGGGTTTTGAAGTCCTCCCACCTAGTTATTGGAGGATCACCCTCCAGTCTAAGAATTTTTGTATGGATTGCCCACCAGGTTAAATCATGGCCCTCTAACTTCAATCTAGAAAATGAAATATGTTGCTCTTCATCTATATGATGATTGCTAAAATAAACTTTTAGTTGTTGTAACCAATGATTAAGTCTTAATGCAACGATATCACCTTGGTATGGCTTTATGTCCATTTTTTCTTCCATATTGAATAGGCACTATGAAGGGTTCACAACACTCGAACTCAACTTTTCTTTATCGGATTCTTTTCGTGACTTCTTTCCTAAGTCTTCCCAATCTTCTGATTCCCCCCCAATCTGATATTTGAGTTAGAGCCTCCATCATCTTTGAATGGTCCAATATTTCTTACTATAGCCACCATGAGGAGGTTCATATTACAACTGATGACGGTGACTTGCGCTTCCAACCTCTCAAATATCTCATCTATTTGATCTCGAGGGTTATTATGAACATACTCATTTTCCATGGCTAGGGTTTCTACGACTTCGCTTTAAGATGATTCCTAGATCCCCCAACTTCCCACAAATACCCAAAAGAAAAACCTTCTCTGATACCAATATGATATGTGAATTTTAATGGATATTCCATTGGAATAGTTCATCACAACATATCTGATAAATAAAACTGAAATCTACACTTTGAAGTTTAAATTCCTTTAAATTCCATAATATTTAGTTATTGATTTTATGCTTATACATGAAATAGATAAAATGCGGAAAATAGAGAACAGTAAAATATAATCACACACCATCCATAGTATAACATAAATATTTTCTCTGGGAAACCCTTACAGGACAAAACCCAACTAGAAGGTGAGGCTGCTTTGCTCTCTTTTCTCTGGTATGGAAATAATGCAAGTAAAAAGGAGAATGAACTCTCTATATAGTTACCCAAGACCTGTGGTTAAGATGCTATTGAACACTAACCCCCTCTACTATGCTCTCTAATTTCCCACAACCAGTTGTTCTACTCTGCTATGGAACAAAATACAATAACATAGAATGGAACCCCCTCTCCTCCTAGTGGCCCGATATTTAACATAGCTCGATAGCCATCTAAGGGTAGGTTTTTTACTTCCTCAACCCTTAATTGTGGTAGGGTTTTGAACCTTCTAGAATATTGTTGAAATCCCTCACGTGTCTAGCCCCATATACATGATTAATGGGGTTGAAGTGGAATCCTCTTGTACCATGGTGGTCAACACGATAAGTCAACTTTTGGGAGGCATACATTTTGCATACAAATTCTGATTGATGCACGACATACACCATTGGAAAGGTATCAGAATGTAGAACATCGTCAAGGGGGTGGGCACAAGTTTTGGACACCAAAATCCCAAAAGACATTGTTTAATGCCTCAAAATGCATCTAAAAGGTTCCAAACTCCAATTTTCCAAACTGGGACCCACTAAAATGACCCCACAAGATGAATCTAAAATCATTGAGATATATGACAAATAATATAATGATCCAATCTGGATCAGAGTCAAATACATGCAAGAGAGAAATTGAATATCTTCAAAACTCAAATGAATAAAAAGATGCTCATTTCATAGCATGCAAATGCACATGACTTATGCATCATTGCACTCCATTTATTTATTGGTAACTTTATGTAATAATGAAACTCATAGCTAACTAACTAACTAACTAATAATAATAACCACTAAAAACCACTTATTTTATAAGCAATGCAATTAATAACCACCACATTATATTTTCTTATTTATTTATTGGAAAATAACTAATTTGTGTCACCCTTGCTTATCCCACAATCAAGCTAACCAACTAATATCCATTCGTCCCTCCCTCCATCTATAATAATAATTATAGTAGCAATTTCTTCCAAAGTTGAAAATATATGTTCATAAAAGAAGTATTGTAAATACATCCTGTAGTCTAAATGTTCTACACTTTTCACTTTTTTGGGGCACATTTTTCCAACAAGTTTTGCTCAAAATACAATGATAAATTTAAAAGGATCGTTGGAATTGCAGATTTTAGTTGTTGAGATTGCACAATTCCAGTGCTCTAGAGGTTTTTCAGGGCACTTAATAGATTTATACATTGAAAAATGCAATTTAAGTAATGGAAAATTGTCATTTCACCAACAATTGCATAACTGAATTTTGGTGATAGTTGCCAGAAAAAATAAAAAACATAGAACATTTAGAGTTTTCCTAAAAACACCATTTTGGAATCACATCAAGAGCAGAGATGCACAAATACCATAGAAAACTCTCAACCCAATGATGATATCACTGTTATTCCTCCTCAATAATTTGATAGGTACTTCTCTAATAATAATGAATAAGAGTAATCATATATATTTATAATGAGTTCATTTGATTTTACACCCACTAATAGTCTAAAATTGCACATATAATAAGAAGATAAAAGTAAAGTCTATGTATAAATCTGAATTTCCCAAATAACAAAGCAATTATATACATGGATGAACATCATGTTAAGAAAAAGTACATTAATAATCTCTCAATTAATTGATCTACATATGAAACCTTAAATAAACCTTATAAATGAATGTCTATCAACCTTAAACGAGTTTATCCAATTAGTGGAAGGATTTATTCACCTCCTTAGTGTTTTCATGACCAACATTGGGTTAGAAAATGGGTGTAACGAACACACCTTTTGATCAAAATATGTCTTAGGTCATGAGATATTCAACACTTCCTCATGTTAGAGATAACTAAAATATGAACCACTCCCAAGAGTATCATCTAATGAGACCTTCAATTCTTCTTCTCTCTTCATGCCACCAATAACTAAAAGATGGATAATTTTCAAGAGTCTCTAATCATGAGATTTTCAATGCTCTTTGTTAGTATACAAATTATTGCCATAAACCTATTTGTAAATCCTCCAGCTCATGAGTTGATGTTGTGCCCATGCGACAAGCCAGAGACCAAGTTTGGGTGATAGACGAAGAACTTGCTTGGTCAAGTCATGAGGCAAAGTGGTGACTCGCCTCATTTATAGGAATGGAGTAGGATCATTTTGGGAAGGCGCACCCAAGAGGACACATGCCCAATACTTGCACGAAACATTAATAGATCACAAAGGTGAATTGAGGTGCAAGGAAACTAATCTGGATTGGATCATTATTTTATTTTTCATCTATCTCGATGCTTCTAGAGTGGAAAAATTAGAGGAATCAGCTTGCAAGGTCAATTTGGTGGTAGGTCCCAATTTGGAAAATTTAGGTTAAAAAATGTCTAAAATATTCTAGAGTCATTTTGAAGAATCAAACTACCTTTTTGGGAGAAAAACCCCACTTTACCAAAATTTTCCACATTCTACACTCTGAGACCTTTGCAACAGTGCATAAAATGCCTCAATCGGAGTTTGTATGCAAAAGTTATTCCTTCTGCAAGTTGACCTACCATGTTGACCACCATGGTACGAGAGGATGCCACATGAGCCTCATTACTCATGTATATGGGTATATCCATGTGAGGACTTTCAAAAAGATTCTAGAAGTCCCAAAACCTTATCACAATTTAGGGTTGAGAAAGTCAAAACCCTACCCCTAGATTGCTATCAGACTATGTTAAATATTGAGCCTCTAGGAGGAGAAGGGGTTACATTCTTTAGCATTGTATTTGTTACATAGTTGAGTAGAGTACCTAGGAGTGGTACTTTGAGAACATAAGAGAGGAGGAAAGATTTTGTAGTAGCCTTACAAGACACATTGTCAAAGGAAACTCCATAGAGAGTGCCTCTTTCTTTGAAGAAAAGAGAGCAAAGTGACCTCACCTTCTAGTTGGGTTTTCTCTTGTATTGGGTTTCCCAGGTTATATCTTATGTCTATTTTTAGATGGTGTGTGAGTATTTATTTTTGTTCTTTATTTTTTGGATTTCATATATTTCATACATTTAAAGCAGAAAATTAGTAATTAAAGAAATTATGATCTAAAGGAAATTAACCTTCACGGTAAAAATTTCAGTATTTTATTAGATCTGTTGTGACGAACTATCCAATGGAATATCCACGTCATTTTAAAAATCATATTGGTATCATAGCAAGTTTATTTGGGGTATTTGTGGGAAGTAGCAGGGATCTAGAAATCGGTTTAAGAAGAAATTCCCAGAACCCTAGCCATGGATAACAAGTATGTTCATTAAAACCTTCAAGATCCAGCAGAGGAGAGATTTGCGAGGATGGAAGAGAAATTCACTGACATATCTCACAATATGTCACTCCTTATGGTGGATCTGGAAAACAAGCTCGAACTGCTCGGAGAATTTGGAGGCTCAAACTCAAAGATCGGATTAGACAAGAAACAGAGGGATAATGAAAACCTAGAAAGGGAGTCGCAGAAAGAATTTGAGAAAGAGCATCCAAGTTTCAATACCACAAACCCTTCATAGTATTTATTCAATATGGAAGAAAAGGTGGACATAAATCCATACCAAGGTGAGTCTAATCAATGCATTAAAACTAAATCATTGTTTTCAATAACTAGAAGTTTACTTCATCATTCACCATGTAGACGAAGAACAAAAGATGTCATTTTCCAAACTGAAGTTAGAGGGCCATGCCTTAACTTGGTGGAAAATCCATACAGAAACACTTAGGCTGGAAGGTGATCCACCAATAACTAGGTGAGAGGAATTCAAAACCCTCATTAAGTCCCAATTATACCCTATTATTTATGTTGAGGACCAATAGATCCGGTGGGAAGAGTGTATAGGAGCACACCACCGACTTCAGAAAGATGTTCATCGTGTTGGGTATCTCTCCTAAGAATCTATATGTACTCCTCAAGTATCTAGAGGTTCTACATAACCAGCTATGAAAGCAAGTGACGCTTTTCAATCCAAGGACCATGGATGAATAATATGTACAGGCAGAGAATTTGGAAAACATATGTCACAAG
>ML784359.1:245806-304932 GCA_009831015.1 Picea engelmannii
CACAAAAATATTTCAACACAATAAAAACTAATGAATACATGACTTTCATATATAAATGGAGTTGCAAATCAATACTTATAAAAAATTAATTAATTAATTTTTGTTTAGATGAAAATACTATAAAAAGATTAAAAGTACTATTGAAATTATCAAATACAACCTAATATATAAAAAAAGAGGTCTTATTAACATATAAAGCACTATCACACATAGAAAACATTAGAGTAAAAAGCACTAATTACATTATTTAACATATTTTCAAGTTTTTTGCAACAAATCTCATGTTACTTGTGTCATTCATGTGTAGCAAGCATGGTCAAAATTGATCTTACAAGCATGTCTCATTCACATCATCATAATTATAACATTTTGTAATTGCATAATTTCCTTTATCATTACAAATATGCTTTTATTTGGAATTGACTACAATCATTATATCTCTAGCATAATAGGCACCCTTTAAGATCTCTCAAATGTTATTTATATGTTTGAGATGTACATGTGGATTCCCAACACCAACATAACCCTCTCTACATATCATGTCACAATCTTCTTCTATTAAAATGAATTTAAATTTCCCCCTTTTAAATCTTGCTCTCTTAAATAAAAATGACAAAAAATCATTCACATTTTTATGTTGCACTGATGTCCATATACCAACCTCAAAAATACAAATGCATTGTTCAATGAAATCTCTAACCCCTAGGTATATAAAATAAATCTTTGTACTTGTATGGATGTCTCCACATCCAGCTTCTTTGAGCAACTACACATCTCTCCGAGAGTTCTCCATTCATTATATCTATTTCAGGGGTCCAATCCCTTCTGCTTTCGATTTGATGAAGAGTCTATCTTATCTCGATCTGTCAGTGAACAGTTTAAGTGGTCCAATCCCTTCTGCTTTCAGTTTGATGAGGAGTCTATCTTATCTTGATCTGTCAGTGAACAGTTTAAGTGGTCCAATCCCTTCTGTTTTCGGTTGGATGACAAGTTTATCTCATCTTGACTTAAGTGGCAACGTATTAAGTGGTCAGATTTTACTCAACAATTGTACTCAGCTATTGTACATCGATGGTTCTTTCAACCTCTTTGGAAGAATTCCCTCTCTCTACAACTGTACTCAGCTGTCACATATTGACTTTTATCATAATGACATCCCTGGAAGAATTCCAGTGGAATAGGGGAATTTTACTCAACTATCATACATTGACTTTTCTTATAACAATATCAGCGGAGGAATTTCAATGGAATTGAGATTACTACAAAAGCTAGAGAGATTGCATCTAAGCTCTAACAAATTGGAGTCCGTAATTCCTTCGGCTCTAGGAAATTGTAGTAATCTCTTCATCCTAGATCTGAGTTCAAATAGTTTCACAAGTTCAATTCCTAAAGAAGTAGGAAAGCTCCACTCCCTTCAATATTTGTATTTATATTCAAACAACTTAAGTGGCCATATCCCACATAGCATAGGAAAGCTTACCTCTCTTCAAAAATTGCATTTGGAGTCAAACAACTTAAGTGGCCATATCCCACATAGCATAGGAAAGCTCCGCTCCCTTCAAAACTTGTATTTATATTCAAACAACTTAAGTGGCTATATCCCACATAGCATAGGAAAGCTCAATACTCTCTCAACTTTGGATATATCTAGTAACAATATTTTTGGGAGTATTCCTAACAACATTAGTGCTATGGTTTCACTTCAATATTTATATTTATCAAAAAACTTACTTAGTGGGGATCTAGGTAACATAGACTTTCCACTTCCTTTGCAATACTTCTTAGCATACTCTAACTATTTTTCGGGGACTTTGCCAGCATCTTTGGCCAATACTTCATGTGAGTTGTTGGATTTAAGGAAAAATCAATTAGATGGTGAGCTTCATGGGTACCTTGCAAACTTTCAATACTTAAGAGTGTTAAGTATTGGTTATAATAATCTCCATGGAAATATTCCTCAATTGATCACAAATCTCACCAAGTTGCAGGTGTTGGATTTATCCAACAATTAATTCAGTGGAAGAATTCCATCTGATTTTGAGAAAATACAAGGCTTTCGAATCAAAGCATCTTCAAATGTTGAGGATAAAAAATTGTATTCCATTCATCTTCATATTGTCATTAAAGGATTTGAGTATGATCTATCATATTTTCTCTCAACAAATACGATAATTGATTTGTCAAGCAATAATCTTATAGGAGAAATACCTACAAAAATAGACAGTTTGAATAGCTTGAGATTGTTGAATTTATCTGGAAACCAATTGGAAGGACAAATACCTGCATCACTCAGTGAGATATCTACTTTAGAGGAGTTGGATTTGGCCAAAAATAATTTGAGTGGAGATATTCCTCAAGAGCTCTCAAAATTATCAAAGTTGGAGGTTTTGGATGTTTCATTTAATAGCCTATGCGGTCCAATCCCAACATGCACACAATTTTCTACTTTCAATGCAACATCATTTCTAAGGAATAAATGCTTATGGGGATGTCCTTTAGATCCATGCAATGGAAATAAAAGACCAATCAGAAAAACAAATACTAGTCAGAATAGTGATGTCAAAGTGGGATGGTTGAATCATATGAATGAAAAAATATCATTATTTGCATTGGGAATGGGACTGGGGATTGGATTTGGGGGGATGCTTGCTATGTTCATAGCATGGGAGAGAGCTAGAAATTGGTTGTTGGGTTTACCCCACAATAAATTGGGATCCTTCTATGAAGTGTATCGATTCCCTACATAATGAAAATGTAAACTTGTTTTATATATAATACATATTATTATACAAATGTTTAACCATTTCTATTCACATATCTTCATTCATACATAACTATTACTAAATTTACTTTAAAATTTATTACATTATTTTTCCTTAGCTAAATTACCATTCCGAAATTACTTTAGTATCCCAAAATTACTTTATGCTATGCATTATTGTTGTTACTACATCACTTTTCCTTTACCAAAATTACTTTATGCGATGTGGTATTTTTTCCATTGTTATTATATTACTATTCCTTTGACATGCATTAATTTTTATTGTTTCTAAATTTTGTTAAATTTTATTACTTAACGTTGTTGATCCTATTCTTAGTTATGGCTAGGAAATTATATCTAAAGCATTGATCCATTTATAAAACTTATCCTCTAATATTTTATATTTATAAATTATTAAATTTAATATAATTTATTATATTTATAAATTATTAAATTTAGTATAATTTATTATATTGACTCATTTTTAAAACTTATTTTTTAATATTTTTATATTTATAAACAATTGAATCGAATATAACTTACTCTCTATTGATAACTTATTGAATTGGTAATCATAGGTTAACTTATTCCATAAGCGCTCGAAAATTATTAGTTTATTTTAAATTTATATAGGTACACATTTTTACTTTATTGAATTTATTTATAATTTAAGTTAATATATTTTATTGAAAATTATAAAAGTTAATTTATTTTATATTTATAAAAAATATAAATTTGTATTTTATAAATTTAATTTATTAACTTTATTTTTAAAAGTTTTATATAGGATATGTTGCACTAAATTTTTATATGAGATTTTTTTTAATTTATTTTAAATGAAATATTAATTTATTGCATATAGAAAATACCATAGTTTAGTTTAAGGGAATGTGTAATGTTTCTACCTAACACTAAGTAATGAGTAATGTGTGTACCTAACACTAACATGACATATGAACTAAGTTGATCCAATACAATAGTTTTAATAAATTAAAAAAAAAGATGGATAACATTGATGCTTATAAATCAAAATATAGTGTAAAAAATAAAATTTTAGAAAAGAATACCAAGCATTAATACACACAAAACAATAGAAATCTATCTTAACTTGGCATCTTTTAAGCATTAAGTGATTTACATCCAAATTTATTTTAATCTCTCTTAGTATTTAAAAAATGTATAATGTGGCATGAATCTGGTTTAATTTTCAATGAGACTAGATTAAATCAAGATCTAATGTTATTTCTACATGAAACCCCTAACAATAAAAGCTAATGTTATTTCAACACAATAAAAGCTAATGTTATTTCAACATAATAAAAGCTAATGAATACATGACTTTCATGTATAAATGGAGTTGCAAATCAATACTTATAAAAAATTCATTAATTGATTTTTGTTTAGATGAAAATACTATAAAAAGATTAAAAGTAATACTGTAATTATCAAACACAACCTAATATATAAAAGAAGAGGCCTTATTAACATATAAAGCACTATCACACATAAAAAACATTAGACTAAAAAGCACTAATTACATTACTTAACGTATTTTCAAGCTTTTCGCAACAAATCTCATGTTACTTGTGTCATTCAGGTGTAGCAAGCATTCTATTGGAAAAATGTGTAGCAAGCATGGTCAAAATTGATCTTACAAGTATGTCTCATTCACATCATCATAATTATAACATTTTGTAATTGCATAATTTCCTTTATCATTGCAAATATGCTTTTATTTGGAATTGACTACAATCATTATATTTCTAGCATAATAAGCACCCTTTATGATCTCTCAAATGTTATTTATATGTTTGAGATGTACATGTGGATTCCCAACACCAACATAACCCTTTCGACATATCATGTCACAATCTTCTTCTATTAAAATGAATTTAAATTCCCCCCTTTTAAATCTTGCTCTCTTAAATAAAAATGACAAAAAATCATTTACATTTTTATGTTGCACTGATGTCCATATACCAACCTCAAAAATACTAATGCATTGTTCAAAGAAATCTCTAATCCCTAGGCATATAAAATAAATCTTTGTACTTGTATGGATGTCTAGATTTCTTGAGAATGACTTGTTTTGTAATGATTTGTTCGGGGGGTTGGATTCCCAAATCTCAACAAGAGTGATTAAATCCACAGAAGAGGCCTAATTAGAATCTTCCTTGTTGAAATGGAATAATTCTTTGGATTATGAACATGTAGCCATTCGATGGGATTTAAGTAAAAGGTTTAAATTTGTTGGGTATTTATTGTTTTCTTTTTTTTCTCTTATATGGTGAATGAAAAGAAGGAAAACTAACTTAAGTGAAGGGATTAAAGAATATTATTTATGAGCGATAACTCTTAGAAAAGTACAAGAAAGTACCACTGCAATTCTGTTAGCATGAGTAATACTAAACAAAATAACTTTAACAAGGATATTTTCAAGAACACTAAAATAAATTGTTATAGGAAAATAAAGTTATACAAAAGAAATAAAAAAATTGTCATTTCATTATTAGTTAACTATATAAGTAATTATATAGAAAATTAATTAAATGAATATCAATGAAATTATTATAGAATAGAAATAACAATCAAAACCCTAAATAGAAAACACATTATAGGTTTCCTAAAGATTTATAAGAAAAAAATTCATATATAATCCACGATAACTTAATCATATAATAAAAAATCCTTACTAGACATCATAAGACAAGATGTAACAACAAAATAATATACTAATTGAGTCACTCCACAACGATCCTTCAATCATTTTTTTTAAATAACCAAAAGAAAAGTTTATATTCATTCAAAAACAGTTACGTCAAGGCTAGAAACGACTACATCCATCAGAGTTCATGAAGCTCCCCCCAAAATGGATACATTTCTAGATAGACATCTAAAGATAGTAGAGACTCCTCAAAACAAGAATTTTGTGCATTTTGGTAAGTAGCATGTCTAACATATTGACACAAAATACATATAACTGGAAAAAATATCCAGACTAGTGACAGAGATGTACACTACCTTCTTCTTCCTTCCCCTTGCCAGAATAAGGGGTGCTTGGACCTTCAATATCCATAGGATCATGCACCTAGTGGATCGGTTGATCTTCTTGTAGTCAGGCTTGAAGTGAATTCTCAGTACCATGATTGTTAGAAGTGATGGAGAGAGACTCCTCACACTGAGAAAGATCTTGGAAGTGAAGTTTATTACACTCTATCTCCAGGGAATCAATTCGTTGTTTTTGAAGAAAAATGAGACTCGTAATGTTAGCATTATGGGTAATGTTGAACTGTTCAATTTCAGTGATTTTGGAGAAAATTACCATTAGAGCACTATTGTTGGTCTGGATGATGTCCTCATTCCTTCATAGGACTCACTGAATCTCCTTTATATCTTCATTTTCCATAGCAAACCTCTCCACACCTTCAACAGAGGAAAAATCCAAAGATTCCATCGATAAACTAAAGGGAAAATAGAGGGAGGAAATTTGCCTTCAATCCAACCCAAGATACCCCAAATCCATCAAGGAAGGTCAATTCACAAACCATTGAGGGAACAAAACTTCCAGATTAAACCAATTCTCCCAATTCCCATAATCATAAGAAAAAAGTATACAAAGAAACTTACCAAAGAAAAAATGTTGAAATTCCAGAACTTGCATGGATAGAGAATCGATATAGGAATAAAGAATCAACATCGAAAGAAAAGCATGGCCCTATACCACAAACCCCAAAGCATGGTAGGAAGGGGTTGAATGCATGAAAAAAGAAAATCAAATTCATGTCAAATCAATTCAATTCACTTCACTATTTTTCCAAAGAAAAACTTAAGGGAAAATCCAAGGGATGTGTCCCCACATTTATGGATGGCATCCCTAGTAAACCTATTGATGTAGAATAATGAACCTAAACCAAGGGGATTTGAACCAAGAACTTATTGGCATGAATATATCCAAATTCCCCACAATATTGGAGACAATCGGTTGAGATAAACCCTTGGGATAGTTCACTTCACTTAATTAATTTTTCATTCATTTTCTTCCAACCAATGTTGTTCCTATTAAAATAATTCTACCATTGTAATGTACCCAGTCTCCAAGCTTAGCATCACTACTACAAAAAAATGGCTTAGCATAATTTGCTACCATTTAAAAATTGCATGCACGTAGCATGTCAAATACTCGTGCAAACTAACAACATAGTAAAAACCATGAATGCATGCAACCCAACAAACATAACAACATTCAAATTAACATTTACATAGAAGAATAATCATAATAAAAACATCATAAACACTTATATGTTCATAATAAAACCAATTGGATGTGTACGAAGGACGTTACTCCAAACCATAGGTTTGTTGTTCATTTTCTCTCAAGATAAATCCACCCTCAAGTTGAGGCAATGAGTCTACAAGGAAATATATCCCTCCTAGTTTTCCACTCTCCACATTCACTAGCCCAAAACCCATATTCTACTCCAACAACAATTCCAATCCACCAACTCTCTTCCTCTTAACTTGCACAACCCAAAGAATGTACCCCCTTCACTATTCCCAGTCCATCAAGATGTACTATTCATTTATCAGGGCTCCAAAGCACTTGGTTGGACAAGAGTCTCATGGTTGGGGACTCCAGGAACTCTCAGTTGCTCCAGGAGTGCTCACAACAGCCTTCACAAGGCTCTTGATCCATTTCCTAACCAGGAAAATACACTACATGCTTACAACCTATTTTTACAGGCACACAGGCCTCAATTTTAGCATATACACAACCCAATAATGGTTGTCCTCAAGGACAACATGGATGGCACTCTTCCCATTACTTATCTCTTCCCTTGTTGTCCAAAAATTAGCATGTAAAAACTATCTCCCATCTCTTCCCATATGAATTCTCTTATTTTCCCTTGCTTGCTTGACTCTCACTCTTCCCAAACATGATCATAGTTCAGCCCCATGCTCCCCATAACTATGAGATGTGAGTCCTCACACCAATCCTCTTACATGTGTTTAATGATTGGCTTTGGGGACACTCAAATAGAAATAAAAGGTTCACTCAAAACAATAACTTTAGAAAATAACATGGGTTTCCCCTTGGATCCCCTTTTGGCCTCCCTCTCTTGTGGAATCATAGCCCCCTCATCGTTATTGTCCCTCTTGTATCGCGGTCAATGATTATTATTTTTATTAATTATTTTCAATATGCATTTTACATATCTTGGCCCTCATCCATATTAATCAATATGATCTCTTCACCCCAACATATCGACTCGCCAACCTAAATCACATTTATACAATTACATTCTAGTTTGTGGGGATTAAAAATGGGAATGTTATAACCATGCAAGCAAAAATATATTAATAAAAATCACAAATAGGATTTTGATCTGTAAACTGTCATGGATATGCCACTAGAACAGTTCATCACAACATAACTAATAAATAAAACATAAATCTACACTGTGAAGGTTAAATTCCTTTAGATTCTAGAATATTTAGTTACTGATTTTTTGCTTATGCAAGAAATAGATAAAATGCAGAAAATAGAGAACAATAAAATATAATCACACGCCATCCACAAGATAACATAAATATTTTCTCTGGGAAAACCGTACATGAGAAAACCCAACTAGAAGGTGAGGTTGCTTTGCTCTCTTTTCTCTGGTATGGAAATAATGCTCGTATAAAGGAGAAGGAACACTCTATGGAGTTACCTGAGACCTATGGCCTGTTAGGATACTACATAACATTAACCCCCTCTTTTATGCTCTCTAATTTCCCACTCCCAATTGTTCTTCTCTGTTATGAAACAAAATTCAATAACATAGAATGGAACCCCCTCTCCTCCTAGTGGACTGGTATTTAACATAGCCTGATAGCCATCTAAGGGTAGGTTTTTTACTTCCTCAACCCTTAATTGTTGTAGGGTTTTGAACCTTATAGATTATTATTGAAATCCTTCACATGGATAGCCTCATAAGCATAAGCAATGGGGCTAATGTGGCATCCTCTTGTACCATGATGATCAACACGATAGGACAACTTGCAGGAGGTATAACTTTTGCATATGAACTCTAATTGACACATAGTCTACATAGTTGGAAAGGTCTCGGAGTGTACAATATCATCAAAGGGGTGTGCATAAGTTCCAGGCACCAGAACCCCCAAAAAAATTGGTTAATGACTCAAAATGGATTCAGAAGGTTCTGGGCCCCAATTTCCCAAATTGGGACCTACCACTAAAATAACCCTGCAAGTTGACTCCTCCAATATTTCCCACTCTAAAAACATTGATATATATGACAGATAATAAAATGATCTAATTTGGATCATACCTCCCCATTTAGGAAGGATTTTGGTCCCCAAAATATTTACTGAATGAGGTGAGGAATTTTTTCCTCTATCTTCTCCCTAGAGTACCACTTTTCTTTGCTTGGAAGTTGTCCTTTCAACCTAATCTGCCAAAGGTCATGCTGCCCCTATCTTGTAGTTCCAGACCACTTCTAAAAAACTATGTCCTCTACTAAATATGCATGAGTATAAGGTGTTAAGTCCTCTATGGAAGATAGGACATGCTCCTCGTCTTGATCCAACATGAAAGGATCATAGAGTTTGAGATTATCCACATTCACTACTGAGTAAATGCGCATGTATGGGGGTAGACTAAGTCTGTAGGAATTATTTCCCACCTTTTCCAATACCTCTAAAGGACCATACTATAGAGCCTTGATCTTATTACCAATATCCTATATCATTTTCTTATTCAACTAGAACCATACTCTATATCCCAATCTAAAAGTTCTCTCTTTTCTGTGTTGGTCATGTCTAGCCTTGTACTTTTCCTATGACTTCTTCAGTGTCTTTTGTACTTGAAAATGGATTTGTTCGATCTTCTAAAAAAAAATTCTTCTTTTAATGCATCTCTTGTGAGGTCCTCACTCACTCCTTCTTGTTCTCCATATACAACATCTAAGGGTGAAGGTGGAAAATTCCCAAAGCAAGTTTCAAAAAGTGACTTACAAATAGAAGTGTGGAATGTTCTGTTATAAGAGGGTTGTATATAGATCATATTTTCATCCCAAGTCTTCATATGCTTCTGATTGTAACCCCACAAAAGCTACACCAAATTCCTATTGACTACTTTCGTCTTCCCACATGTCTGTGGATGGAATTTTGTAGACCTCTTCAACTTAGTGTCCATCTTCTCCCATAGTGTAGTCCAAAATGCACTAGGAAATCTGGAAACACTATCTGAGATGATGCTCCTTGGTATCCCAAAGTTCACCCACACCTATTCATAGGAATTCTTTGTTGCTTCTTGTCCATTGATGGTCTTTTTACAAGGCATGATAATGCACATTTTGTTGAACCTGTCAACTAACACAAATAGATATTCATGTCCCTTCCTATTTGTTGGTAAACCTCCCACAAAATCCATGGAAATACTTTCCCAAGGTAGAGCTGGTTCTTTTTCACAGTCTCTAACACCTGCATAATATGTGATATGTGCTCCTCCTAGGTAGTGCTATAAACAAGTATATCATCCAAACAAACAATAACAAATGAATATAGATAAGGGCCTAAAACACCATTCATTAGTCTCATAAATGTATTCACTGCATTGCACAAATCGAATGGCATAACCAACCACTCATACAAACCTTGCCTTGTCTTGAAGGAATTCTTCATAGTATATTCTTCTTTGAATTGTACCTGGTGATATCCTTATTTCTAATCCATCTTATTGAAGTACTTGACATGCTATAGTTGTTCCAATAGATCATCGAGCCTAGGAAGAGGGTATCGATTCTTTAGTGTAATCTTGTTCAATTCCCTGTAATCGATACACATTCTCCAATTTTTATCCTTCTTGGGAACAATTATTATGGATGACCCACAAGGTGAGGTACTTGGTCGAATCACACCCTACTCCAACAATTGTTGTAGCTTCTTCTTCACTTCATTCACTTCTATAACATACTATCTATACAACCCAATATTCAACAACGGGGAGTATGGAAATAATTGTATTTCATGCTCCACATCCCTCTTGGGTGGTAGCCCTTAGGCTCCCCGAACACTCCTTTGTATTCGTGTAGAAACTCCTCCAACTGATATTTCTTCTCTTTAGTAAACCCCTATAGGGATTCCTTCACTCTCATTTACTCAACATCATACTGATTTTCTATTAAGAAATAAGAACATATTTATTACTATAACTAATCAACTTATTTGCTTGGTTGGAACTTATCAGTGAGATCTTTGACTTCCCTTTATGTGTGTTGATAATGTAGTACTTCCATCCTTGATCAATTTTTATTAGTTGGCTCTTTGCATGAAGATTTCATCCCTCATATACATGTAGGGGCTTCCAAACACTACTCCACATACATCAAGGGGTACTATGTCCAATTCCACTTCATCAATAAAATCAACACTTACAACAAATTTAATCTTACATGGTTTTGTTACCTTTATCTCTGCATCCCTTTTAACCCAACCCAATTGATAAGGTCTGGGATGATTTTGAACCTCCAATCCAATATTGTTGACTAGATTCATTTCTATGAGATGATCCTATGAAATAGAGTCGAACAAAGAATCTATCTTGGTCTTCTTGACCTAAATATTGGTGTGGAAGATCTTGGTCATCTCCTTAACTTCCTAGTGATGAAGACTACTTAGATTCACCTCCTTCTGCACAGATGTGCAGACACTATTTTCATCCACATCCAAGCTACTTTCAACCTGATTTCTTGAATCTATGACTAAAAGGTTCTTTTTATTTCCATCCTTCTTGTGGTTCTTCGGGTTCAACTCTAGATGTAGTTCCAACATTTTTCCTCAGTGTGGTCATCAATGTTGCAATGATTGCAATGGTTGTTGGGATATTTGAACCAATGTGTAGTGGCTAATGTCTTCTTATATTTCCCCCCTTTCCACTTCTTCTTCCCCTCCTTGGAAGATTCCTGGTGCTCTTTGTTATTTGAACCACTTGGTTTCCCCTTCTTTTGGCCTATGTTTTCTAGGTACTATGCATGTACACACACCTCATCCATTGTTCTTATCTTGAAGAGCATCACCTGGTTTCATAGATGACTATGAAAACCCCCTAGATAATTGAGGACGACATCTAGGTTCTTAGGAGATATTCCCAGCATGCTGGTCGTCTTTCTAAACTCAGTGGTGTACTCCTGTACATTCTACCTCTGCCTCTTCCTCTGCCTAAAGTATTGCCATTGGATCCATTGGTCCTCTATATACCTGACAGGGTAGAATTGGGACTTGATGAGGGTTTTGAAGTCCTCCCACCTAGTTACTGGAGGATCACCCTCCAGCCTAAGAATTTTCGTATGGATTTCCCACCAGGTTAAATCATGGCCCTCTAACTTCAATCTAGAAAATGAAATCTGTTTCTCTTCATCTATATGATGATTGCTAAAATAAACTTTTAGTTGTTGTAACCAATGATTAAGTCTTAATGCAACGATATCACCTTGGTATGGCTTTATGTCCACTTTTTCTTCCATATTGAATAGGCACTGTGAAGGTTTCACAACACTCGAACTCAATTTTTCTTTCTCGGATTCTTTTCGTGACTTCTTTCCTAAGTCTTCCCGATATCCTGATTCCCCCCCCAATCTGATATTTGAGTTAGAGCCTCCATCATCTTTGAACGGTCCAATATTTCTTGCTATAGCCACCATGAGGAGGTTCATATTACAACTGATGTCGGTGACTTGCACTTCCAACCTCTCAAATCTCTCATCTATTGGATCTCGAGGGTTATTATGAACATACTCATTTTCCATGGCTAGGGTTTCTACGACTTCTCTTTAAGATGATTCCTAGATCCCCCAACTGCCCACAAATACCCAAAAGAAAAACCTTCTCTGATACCAATATGATATGTGAATTTTCATGGATATTCCACTAGAATAGTTCATCACAACATATCTGATAAATAAAACTGAAATCTACACTTTGAAGATTAAATTCCTTTAGATTCCATAATATTTAGTTATTGATTTTCTGCTTATACATGAAATAGATAAAATGCATAAAATAAAGAATAGTAAAATATAATCACACACCATCCACATGATAACACAAATATTTTCTCTAAGAAACCATTACAAGAGAAAACCCAACTAGAAGGTGAGGTTGCTCTGCTCTCTTTTCTCTGGTATGGAAATAATGCAAGTAAAAAGGAGAAGGAACTCTCTATATAGTTACCCAAGACCTGTGGTTAGGATGCTATTGAACACTAACCCCCTCTATTATGCTCTCTAATTTCCCACTCCCAGTTATTCTACTCTACTATGGAACAAAATACAATAACATAGAATGGAACCCCCTCTCCTCCTAGTGGCCCGATATTTAACATAGCTCGATAGCCATCTAAGGGTAGGTTTTTGACTTCCTCAACCCTTAATTGTGGTAGGGTTTTGAACCTTCTAGAATATTATTGAAATCCCTCATGTGTCTAGCCCCATATACATGATTAATGGGGTTGACATGGAATCCTCTTGTACTTTTGGGAGGGACACATTTTGGGAGGTACACATTTTGGGAGGCACACATTTTGCATACAAACTCCGATTGATGCATGATATACACCATTGGAAACGTATCAGAATGTAGAACATCGTCAAGGGGGTGGGCACAAGTTTTGGAGACCAAAATCCCAAAAGACATTGTTTATTGCCTCAAAATGGATCCAAAAGGTTCCAAACCCCAATTTTCCAAATTGGGACCCACTAAAATGACCCCACAAGATGACTCTAAAATCATTGAGATATATGACAAATAATATAATGATCCAATCCGGATCAGAGTCAAATACATGCAAGAGAGAAATTGAATATCTTCAAAACTCAGATGAATAAAACGATGTTCATTTCATAGCATTCAGATGCACATGACTTATGCATCATTGCACTCCATTTATTTATTGATAACTTTGTGTAATAATGAAACTCATAGCGAACTAACTAACTAACTAATAATAATAGCCACTAAACACCACTTATTTTATAAGAAATGCAATTAATAACCACCACGTTATATTTTCTTATTTATTTATTGGAAAATAACTAATTTGTGTCACCCTTGCTTATCCCACAATCAAGCTAACCAACTAATATCCCTTCGTCCCTCCCTCCATCTATAATAATAATTATAGTAGCAATTTCTTCCGAAGCTGAAATTATATGTTCATAAAAGAAGTATTGTAAATACATCCTGTAGTCTAAACGTTCTACACTTTTCACTTTTTTTGGGCACATTTTTCCAACAAGTTTTGCTCAAAATACAATGAGAAATTTAAAAGGATCGTTGGAATTTCATATTTCAGTTGTTGAGATTGCACAATTCCAGTGCTCTAGAGGTTTTTCAGGGCACTTAATAGATTTATACATTGAAAAATGAAATTTAAGTGATGGAAAATTGCCATTTCACCAACAATTGCATAGCTAAATTTTGGTGATAGTTGCCAGAAAAAATAAAAAACATAGAACATTTAGAGTTGTCCTAAAAACACCATTTTGGAATCACATCAAGAGCAGAGATGCACAAATACCATAGAAAACTCTCAACCCAATGATGATATCACTATTATTCCTCCTCAATAATTTGATAGGTACTTCTCTAATAATAATGAATAAGAGTAATCMTATATATTTATAATGAGTTCATTTGATTTTACACYCACTAATAGTCTAAAATTGCACATATAATAAGAAGATAAAAGTAAAGTCTATGTATAAATCTAAATTTCCCAAATAACAAAGCAATTATATACATGGATGAACATCATGTTAAGAAAAAGTACATTAATAATCTCTCAATTAATTGATCTACATATGAAACCTTAAATAAACCTTATAAATGAATGTATGTCAACCTTAAACGAGTTTATCCAATTAGTGGAAGGATTTATTCACCTCCTTAGTGTTTTCATGACCAACATTGGGTTAGAAAATGGGTGTAACGAACACACCTTTTGATCAAAATATGTCTTAGGTCATGAGATATTCAACACTTCCTCATGTTAGAGATAACTAAAAGATGAACCAGTCCCAAGAGTATCATCTAATGAGACCTTCAATGCTTCTTCTCTCTTCATGCCACCAATAACTAAAAGATGGATAATTTTCAAGAGTCTCTAATCATGAAATTTTCAATGCTCTTTGTTAGTATAAAAATTCTTGGCACAAACCTATTTGTAAATCCTCCAACTCATGATTTGATCTTGCGCCCATGCGACAAGCCAGAGACCAAATTTGGGTGATATACAAAGAACGTGTTCGGTCAAGTCATGAGGCGAAGTGGTGACTCGCCTCATTTATAGGAATGGAGTAGGATCATTTTGGGAAGGCGCACCCAAGAGGACACATGCCCAATATGTGAACGAAACGTTAATAGATCACAAAGGTGACTTGAGGTGCAAGGAAACTAATCTGGATTGGATCATTATTTTATTTTTCATCTATCTCGATGCTTCTAGAGTGGAAAAATTAGAGGAATCAGCTTGCAGGGTCATTTTGGTGGTAGGTCCCAATTTGGAAAATTTAGGTTAAAAAATGTCTAAAATATTCTAGAGTCATTTTGAGGAATCAAACTACCTTTTTGGGAGAAAAAACCCACTTTACCAAAATTTTCCACATTCTACACTCTGAGACCTTTGCAACAGTGCATAAAATGCCTCAATCAGAGTTTGTATGCAAAAGTTATTCCTTCTGCAAGTTGACCTACCATGTTGACCACCATGGTACGAGAGGATGCCACATGATCCTTGTTAAGAGTGCATATGGGTATATCCATGTGAGGAATTTCAAGAAGATTCTAGAAGTCCCAAAACCTTATCACAATTTAGGGTTGAGAAAGTCAAAACCCTACCCCCTGATTGCTATCAGACTATGCTAAATATTGGGCCTCTAGGAGGAGAAGGGGTTCCATTCTTTAGCATTGTATTTGTTACATATTTGAGTAGAGTATCTAGGAGTGGTACTTTGAGAACATAAGAGAGGAGGAAATATTTTGTAGTAGCCTTACAAGACACATTGTCAAAGGAAACTCCATAGAGAGCGCCTCTTTCTTTGAAGAAAAGAGAGCAGAGCGACCTCACCTTCTAGTTGGGTTTTCTCTTGTATTGGGTTTCTCAGGTTATATATTATGTTTATTTTTGGATGGTGTGTGATTATTTATGTTTGTTCTTTATTTTTTGGATCTCATATATTTCATACATTTAAAGCAGAAAACTAGTAATTAAAGAAATTATGATATAAAGGAAATTAACCTTCACGGTAAAAATTTCAGTATTTTATTAGATCCGCTGTGACGAACTATCCAATGGAATATCCACGTCATTTTAAAAATCATATTGGTATCATAGCAAGTTTCTTTGGGGTATTTGTGGGAAGCAGCAGGGATCTAGAAATCGGCTTAAGAAGAAATTCCCAGAACCCTAGCCATGGCTAACAAGTATGTTCATTAAAACCTTCAAGATCTAGCATAGGAGAGATTTGCGAGGATGGAAGAGAAATTCGTTGACATATCTCACAATATGTCCCTCCTTATGGTGGATTTGGAAAACAATCTTGGACTACTCGGAGAATTTGAAGGCTCAAACTCAAAGATCAGATTAGACAAGAAAAAGAGGGACAATGAAAACCTAGAAAGGGAGTCGCAGAAAGAATTTGAGAAAGAGAATCCAAGTTTCAATACCACAAACCCTTCATAGTATTTATTCAATATGGAAGAAAATGTGGACATAAATCCATACAAAGGTGAGTCTAATCAATGCATTAAAACTGAATCATTGTTTTCAATAAATAGAAGTTTACTTCATCATTCACCATGTAGACGGAGAACAAAAGATGTCATTTTCCAAACTGAAGTTAGAGGGCCATGCCTTAACTTGGTGGAAAATCCATACAGAAACACTTAGGCTGGAGGGTGATCCACCAATAACTAGGTGAGAGGAATTCAAAACCCTCATCAAGTCCCAATTATACCCTATTATTTATGTTGAGGACCAATGGATCCAGTGGGAAGAGTGTATAGGAGCACACCACCGACTTCAGAGTGTTGGGTATCTCTCCTAAGAACACATATGTACTCCTCAAGTATCTGTAGGGTCTACATAACCAACTATGAAAGCAAGTGATGCTTTTCAATCCAAGGACCATGGATCAATAATATGTACATGCAGAGAATTTGGAAAACATATGTCACAAGAAAGGGCATCCAAGCAGTTCCAAGAAAAAAGAGCATCGAGGAGCTTCCAAGAAGGGGAAGAACAACTGGAAAGGGGGGGGGGAGCGATAAGAAGACAACAACCACTACACATCAATGCACAGATCCTAGAAACAATTGTAACCATTACAATATTGATGGCCACATTGAGGATAAGTTTTGGAAACTACATCTAGAGTTGAACCCAAAGAACCATAAGAAGGATGCAACGAAAAAGAATCTTCTAGCCATCGATTTGAGCAATCAGGTTGAAAGTATTTTTTTATGTGGATGATAATATTGTATTCACATCAGTGCAAAATGAGGTGAATCTGAATATCCTTCATCACCAAGAAGAGAAGGAGATGACCAAACTCTTTCACATCAAGATTCAGGTCAATAAGACCGAGATAGATGCCGTGTTAGACTCTGGTTCATGAGCTAATCTCATAGCAGTGGATACGGTCAGAAATCTTGGATTGGAGTTTTGTGATCTTCCTAGCCTATATCCACTAGGATGGGTAAACAAGGTTGCAAATATCAAGGTAACAAAATAGTGTAAGATTAAATTTGTTGTTAGTGTTCATTTTATTGATGAATTGTAATTGGACGTAATAACCCTTGACGTATGTGGAGTAGTGTTTGGAAGCCCCTAAATGTATATTATGGATGAAATATTCATGCGTAGAGCCAACCAGTACAGACTAATCAAGGATGGGAAGTCCTATATCACCAACACGCATAAAGGCAAGTCAAATATCTCACTTGTAAGTGCCAACCAAGACAAGAAGTTGATTAGTTCCAATACTTAAATATGTTTTACTTTTCTTAAGATAAAATAAGACTAAGGATGAGTTTATAAGAGTAAAGACATCCCTGGAGGGGTGTACTAAAGAGAAAAAACATCAGTTGGAGGAGTTTCCACAAGAAAACAGAGGAGTGTTCCAGAAGCCTAAAAGGATACCACCCAAGAGGGAAGTGGAGAAAAAAATATAGTTATTTCTAGACTCCCCATTCTTGAATATTGGTTTGTATAGACAGTTTGTTTTGGAAGAAAATGAAGTGAAGAAGGAATTACAGTAGTTGTTGGAACAGGGTGTGATTCAATCAAACACATCACCTTATGGGTCACTTATCATAATTGTACCAAATAAGGACGAGACTTGGTGAATGTGTATCGACTATAGAGCATTGAAAAAGATTACACTAAAAAATCGGTAACCTTTGCCCATGATCGATTATTTGTTAGATTAGTTGAAAATGAAAAATATTCCACCAAGTTGGATCTCAAATCGGGATGCCACCAGGTACGTGTCATGGAAGAAGACACTTGGAATACTTCCTTAAAGACAAGGCAAGGTTTGTATGAATGGTTGGTTATGCCATTTGGTTTATGTAATGCATCAACCACATTTATGAGACTAATGAATGATGTATTATGCCCATATCTAGATTTTTTTTTTACATATTGGTTTATAGTGCTATCTAGGAGGAGCACATCTTACATCTCATGCAAGTGTTGGAGACTTTGAAGAAGCGCCAATTTTCGGATCACCTTAGGAAATGTGAGCTTTTTCAACAATATTTGGTGTATTTGGGGTATGTGATTAATGGAGGGGATCTCAAGATAAATCTCACAAATACCGAGGCCATCATGAAATGGCCAGTTCCTACAAATTTCACGAAATTTAGGAGTTGTGTTGGGGAAGAATAGTAGTTATGAAAGATAATAGCTTCATTTTCAGTTGTATTTGCACCACTCCACACCATAACAACAAGTGGTAAGAGTTTCCAGTGAGGGAAGAATCAACAAAAGGCTTTCAATGAGTTGAAAAGAAAGATAATACAAGCACCAATTCTTGCACTACCAAACTTGCAAAAGAATTTCAAGGTGGAGACTAATGCAAGTGGGTATCACATGGGAGTTGTTTTGATGCAAGGAGGAAGGCATGTATGCTATCATTCTGAAATATTTCATGGTGAAGTTCTCAACTACCCTACCTATGACAATGAACTCTATGCCCTGGTTCAAGATCAAGAAATGGAATGCAATTCCCTTAGGCTGAACCCCAATTGTAAATGTAATTGTAATGTACATATAGAATGGTGAGCCAGGATACTTTGGGACAGAGTGCCTTTGTATATATGTTTTGAGTCCAGAGTGCATGTGTGGTTATTGGGTTGGAGAGACAAAATGCTAAAATTCCAGTGAGCCTATATTTGTAATATGTAATCGCAGTTAGATATTAATAAAATTACATCATTGTTGCAAACCTACCAAACAAAAGAGTACGGGGGGATAAACTCCACTAGAAAGGGAAAGGGGAGCTAAGAGTCTAGGAAAGGGGATAATCCAAGGGGGATTAAAACCAAAGGAATATTATATTAATATTACTAAGTGTCCAAAGTATAAATTATGGATATAAATATATATCCTAAGTTCTTGATGAGGGGGAATGTATCACCCAAGTGCGGGGAGGGGGGCAACAAGTGGGCCCAAGGTAGTTCCTAACATGAAAAGTGTCAAGTTGGGAACATGCACATATATTTTGGGAATTTAGTTCTTTCTCCCATCATTCACTCATTATTCACTCCCTCACTCTTGTCATACAGACTCTTTGCATCCATCACCATCCATACATGTACTTTGGTGCTATTTTCAACTAGTAACAAGGGTATTTTGAGTTGAAGAGGTGGGTTGTCAGGATTGTGTGCTATTGAAGAAGTGGGTTGTCAGGCCCATGAGAATTCACTTCAGGTGAGAGAATTGTTGGGAATTTTTTATGTGGTGCCAAGATGAAGCTACAGGGATTTGAGACTTCGTGCCTGACCTGTTGCTGAATCCCCAAAAGGGAAGTGGGGGAACCGAAGGACTATTGAGCAAAGAAGGGGCACACTTCCTAGGGTTTGACAATCATGTGGGGAATGAGATGTTGTAGGTTGTATTGTAGAGTTGGAACCTTAGTCTAATCATTTATTTTGTTGATAGACCTTACACTGGCTTAGGATTCCTTTGCCTTGGTGGAGTTTTATCCCTAGCTCAGGGGTGAGCTACTGTTGAGATTTTATTAGCCATAGAGCCTATGGTTGGGAGGAAAGTTCGAGGTCTGCAAGTAGTTGGTGACATTTTACAAAATATAAGTGTAGTTTGTGTATTTTATTTAATTATTGTGTGCATAATTGATTTAATTATGCTATGGAATTCTTGTTATAATTATGTTTATGGATTTTTGTTGTTAGAAATGCATATTTGTTCATATGCAAAGCATTATAATTTAACTAAATGGTATCAGAGTTAGAAATTTTGTGTGGAATTTCCTAGATTGGGGTTGGGGATGCTACAAAGCGGTATCAAATATCTCATTTCAACAATGATGTTGCATGGGCCGGACAATATATTGTTGAAGCAAAAAAATTGTAGAAATTTAATTTGTAGAGGATGTTTGCGACATGTTTGTTAAAAGTACTCTTGAAAAATTGGAACTCATGCTAAAATTAAAGGGATTGAGCGACGGATTAAAAATCCCCAAATATCAATTGTATTCAGATCAAATTCAGTCCTTTGGACGATCGAATTTCAAATTACAGAGGCAGTCATGGCCGAATTGGTAAAAATCCCCAATTTCATAGAGGAATTGAAGAAAAATTCATGTCCAGGATTGTTAGTCGATTGCATACGAGGATAATTGGTTGTTGTAGAGGATGAATTGGAATTTATTGGGATGAAATTGGTCAAAATTATGGATTTGCAAAGTGCCCATGGTGAAATTGGGTAAAAGCTCCAATTTTCGCAGTGGAAATCGTGGCGAATTCGAAGTGAAGGTGTCGAAAATTGGATGCAAAGGCCCAATTAATGCTTACAGGGAAGAAATTGGCCACGATAAGATTAGTTTCATAGTGTCAATGGTAGTTGCGGAAATAATTTGAATTTAGGCATTTTTGGGCATTTTAAAAAATATGGAATTTTGGAAACTTTGGAAAATTTGACTATTTTTCAATACGATGACGTCAGCATGATGTAGAGGCCACTTGTTAGTTGGTGTGGCAGAGGGGTAATGTGTAATTCCATGGTGTCAGATACATGATGGCAGTGGTAGAAGTGGAAGATGACGCGGAGTTGCGGGTGGCAGAGCGTGCCTGCCTTGTGGAACTGTGAGCCAAACCTGTAGAACCATGAGGCAGGGGGGTCCCCTAGTGGTTTCAAAAACCACCAGGGGAGGGGGGAGAAATTCACCATAGTAAAACATATCATCGACCAAAAAAAATGATGGTTTCTTTTGCATCACCCCCCCCTCTCTGTTAACGTTCAGTAGGTCAAGGGGGCTTGCGATGCAACTTCGACCATTGATCATCATCAACCCCCTCCGAACCTCCATTGTTCGATCAAACATACATGAAAGTCTGCACGTGCGTGGATATTAGGTGCAATATGGGGCCCACCCATCCCCACAACCTAATGAGAAGGTGCCAAGTAGGCAACCAAGGACAGTGGGGCCAAACAATAATGTAATTTGCTCACCAACAAAGGAAAATGAAGGGGAAAGAGAAGGAAGAAGAATATAAAGGTGGATGAGGCAAGCCAAGTTGGCCAGAGGATGACATGGCACCACCCCAGAGATGTCAGGTGGAATCGGGATTCCATTTCAGCATCCCACTCAACATAAGTTAGCCATAATTTATTGAAAATAGTGAAAAAATTCTTAGAAAATGGGTAATTTTCTAGGTGTTTATCTTACAGACCACTTTCAGAGGCCTAAATGACATTTTGAGAAGCCAATTTTTTACAAAATTGCAATTTTCAAAAAATTGTATGTCCTCCCAAGACATGTAGTTTCTACATATAAATTGATAGATCTTGGTGAGAGATTTCTAACGGTGTAAATTGTTTGTGAAACAGAGTCTGTATGAGGGAGTTACAGGCCAAACAGTCGAGGGAAAGTTTTGGGTACCAATTTACTCCAAAGGCCATAAATTCTTGCTCCAGAATCAGATTGAGGAATAGGAGTAGTCTATAGAAATATCTTGATCCATACGAGACAACCATGGAGTTATATTCGAAATTTGGGCACCTAAAAATGCACAAGACAGCATGAAAGGCACATGTAGCATTCAAGGCTAAAAAGATAAATTGGCCTGAAACTTCCGCAGTTTGTATCTAGCATCATGAAGCTCAGATGAAGGAGAAAATTGGCTAGAATGTGTAGAATATGGACATGAAAGAACCCAATTGAGATCCTATCAAATTTCCAAAGGAGAAGGTGCAAGGATGCATAAGGAAAACTATAAATTGCACCTGGTTGAAGGATGTGTTGGAGTAAATGGGTAATATTCAAATGACCATAACTTTCTTCTCAAGAATAAAAATTGAGAAAGAAAGCAATCATTGGAAAGGTATTGGACATAGGAGTCTATATATATTCATCTAGAAATGTGAATTGGGTAGTCACCTTCACAAGAGATCAGAAATACTATTTATAGTGTATTTAAAAGAGCATAATGGTGCATAATCCTAATAGATTTGTTAAATTTATTTAGTCTAACAAATCTTGTTGACTATACATTTTGTAGATATAAAGGAAAGTAGAACATATCAAAGCAACAAAGAGACTAAGGCATGGAAGATGCACATAGGACTTACAACCATGAGGATGAAGTCAGGGGGTTATGTGTAAGCATGGGTAATGAAGGTACAAAATCTAATGGCGATAGACTCGAAGGAAAGGAGAAGAACATGAACTTGGTGGAGACCATCAAGAGCCTACAAAAAAATGTCCAAATTTATAAGGATGATAATGAGAGGCTTATGAAATCCAAGGAGTAGTAAGATGGCTTCAATATCAAGTTGCTACATATCTTGGACATAATAGAGAAGAAAATGGACAAGGAGACAAAATCAAGCAAGACAATCATTCATGGGTATCATGATAAAAGAAGAGAAACAAAGAGTTTTGATAGGAATCATCATCACTCCCCAAGGAATTCAATTAGGAAAGCACACAACAATTCAAGTTTATATCATGTCAGAAATCATAAGAGAAGTTCTAGAGTGGATGAAATACAAGGAGAAATGAATAAGATAAAGCCTCCTACCTTTGATGGTGAGCACAAGAAAGACGAGAATGCAGAGACTTGGTTTTTAGGAATGCGGAATTACTTTCAGTTACATAATTACTCCTCGCGGTAAGAAGTGAAAATTAAAATCTATCGTCTCAAATGGAAAGCATCAATGTGGTGGGATCAGTTTGTGCAAGTGCAACACATTGATGAGAAGAAATTTTCTGGAGGGAGTTGATCAAGAGGTATTTTAAAAAGAAGCACTTGACCAAGAATTATTATGATAGGAAGATGAAGGAGTTCTTTGAAATCAAGCTTAGGAGTATGACCATAGATGAGTATGAAAGGAGATTATTAGAGCTGCTAAAATATGTTGCTTTCATCAAGGATGAACAAGTTAAGATTCAAAGGTACCTGAGTGGGTTGCCATCAATTTTTAGTGATAAGATACAATATTATGATCCCAAGACACTAGAGGAAACCATAAGGAGAGATAAATGCCTCTATGATCAGCATAGAGGAAGACCAAATTTTCAAAAGACTTGGGAAGACAAGAAGAAAGGAAAGATGGAGTAGAGGAAGAAGGGGACCAAGCCACCATTCTTCAGAAATAATCCTTGGGGACATCCAACTTTCAATGAGATCACAGTGACAAAAAAAATGGGGCAGAGACCAAGGCAAAAACTGGTGCGAATTGCGCACTCCCTCGGAGCACGATCGCTCTCACCAGGACCTTCTTTCTCTCGGCCCGAAGAACTCAACGGTTCTTCTATCTCCCAATCAGGAGATCTGCACCCACAGTTCACTTCACGCGACCCTCCTTTCTTGACTTATCGGAGGATCGGAACTTTGCAACTCGCGAGTTCACTATCTATCTTTTAGGTTATCGAATCCCCGAGACCCGATGAACCGATATGCCGACGACTCACGGCTTCGCTCCCTTGGAACTTCGCCGTTCGCGGGTTCGAATAACTCTTTCCTCGACTTCTGAGGTCCGAATCGCCAAAACTTCCGACAACTCGCTATCTCGCCCCTTCGCGTCCTCGCCGTTCGCGAGACCAATCCCTTGATTCTTCAACTCCCGAGAACCGATGTCCCGAGATCACCTGCCACGTCACCACTACTGTGGTCCCCGCGATCTACGAAATTCTTCGAAACTTCACACCTCGCGACCTCGTGATCTACGCGGGCAACCTTCCAATCGCTTCCACATGAAACACCGATATACCCGATCCACGAATAGAGTCACGCTCCCCATGATTTCGATCGACGCCCTTTCTCTCCCGGACTTCGAACTTCTTCCACCGCACTGTAGACTTCCTGTCCACTTTCCTCCTTTTGTAACTCCCGAACCAGAAGTGTCTCTCCATGAGACCTGTGCGCCAACCTGCTCGTGCAACTTCCCCGCTGCCCTTTGAAAACTTTGAAGGCCTATCTCTCCTGAGATTTTATGACTTCAAACCCCTCCAGAAGAAACTCTTGCACGCACCTCTTGCGGAAAATCTCCAATCACGACTAAGTGATGAAGTCCTCGATCCTGCGCACCCCTGCAGCAGAAATCTTTCAACCCTTTGCTCAGAATCGCAAATCTGAGACTTCGTCTAGCCTGCGCACACCTTGCACGGCTCTGGTGCCAAATCTGCACTTCTGATATGAATAGAAACAAAAGCTATCTCTAAGTAAACCCTGCAGTCACGCACTCCTTGCGGACAAATTCAAATGCACTCCTTGCAGGAATTCTCTGGTTCACTTAGAGAAACAATTGAAACTCATTCACTCTTCCTCCCAGACTTCAATTCAACCATGAAATCACATACACAGCATATAAAAACAAATGCATAACAGGAAGAAAATACTCATGAGCATAACATCAACACACAGAGAAATAACACATAACCATGGAACTGAATCAAAGTTTTCTTCTATTAATTCAATCTTTGTACATGAGTGTTCTTCATACAATTCTCTGCTTGCTCTCCTTCTACTTGCTCCTGAATGAATAATAATGTTACAATGTACAAAGGAGGGTGTCTATATCCCGTTTCCCTCTCGAGCTCTAAAGCTATCAAATCTACAGTTAAATGTTCTATCTACTTTACATTAAATCTATTAAATGACTTCCTATCTACAATACAAGTGCGCTTATTTATGAATGACTTCATTAAAGAGCGGTGCAACAACTCCCAAAGCATTTCAAAATTTATATAGGCGTTGTCCAGCTGTCTTTTCTGCTCCACGCGCTGGCTCGCTTGATGAGTGAGCGATGCTCCTGCATCATACTCCTCGGCTTGAAAACTTTCATGGGCTCCTGTCCATGAGCTCCTGCACAGTCTGTCCATGCTTCTGTATCACTGCTTCAGTCTCCCAGCTGGCATCCTCGACTGGGTGAATTTTCCATTTCACCAGGTACTCGAAGTACTGCTTCCGCTGGGTCTTCTTTCCTATTCGCTTGTCCAGTATGCACTCCATCTGCGGTTTCTCTGCAACTGGTAATTGTTTCATCCACTGGATCACTGGTTCCTCAGTTCCAGCCTCTACTTCTCCAGCCCGGTATGGGTATAAATCCGAAACATTAAAAATCGGAGATATCTCGATGCTATCCGACAACTCAATCTCATAAGCATTTCCTCCGAACTTCTTCAGGACTCTGCAAGGTCCGATTTTCTTCATTTTCAGCTTGTTATATGTTCCCCTTGGGAACCTCTCCTTCCTTAAGTGCGCCAGAACCATATCACCAACTTCAAACTGGAGTTGTCTCTTGTGCTGATCGACTCTGCGCTTATACTCTTGATTTGATTTCATTAGTCGCTGCTTCACTTGACTGTGAAGTTCCTGCATCACCTCAGCGAACTCTTATGCGCTAGCACTGTTAGTTGTAGCCTGTTCTGACTCCATGAGTTCAGAAACTCCCCTCGGTTGCGTTCCATACACAATCTGGAATGGAATTTTTCCTGTACTCCGATTCACCGAATCGTTGTATGCAAATTCTGCCTGTGGCAATATGTTGTCCCAGCTGCTATGGTATTCTATCACCAAGCTCCTCAGCAAGTCTCCAAGACTTATGTTGACCACCTCGGTCTGTCCGTCTGTCTGCGGATGATATGTTGAACTAAAATCCAAATTAGTTCCTAGCTTCTTCCATAGCGTCCTCCAAAAATGACCTATGAATTTGGTATCCCTGTCCGAGACTATGCTCCTCGACAATCCATGAAGTCTAACAACCTCTTTGAAAAACAAATTCGCGATGTGAGTCACATCGCTGGTCTTTTGGCATGGAATAAAATGTGCCATCTTTGAAAACCTATCCACCACCACAAAGATGGAATCTACACCTCTTTGCGTTCTCGGCAATCCCAGAACAAAATCCATGCTGATCGCCTCCCATGGCCTCTCCGGTATGGGCAATGGCTGATAAAAACCTATGTTCTGCTTCCGGCCCTTCGAATGTTGACAAATTCTGCAGCTGTCAACGAACCTCTTGACGTCTACTCGCATGCCCAGCCAAAAATACGATTTGCTCAGCTTCGCGAATGTTTTGTCATGTCCAAAATGACCTGCTAATCCGCCACTGTGCTTCTCTTTCAGCAAATTCTCCCTCATGGAGCAATTCGGAATGCACAATTGATTGCCTCTGAATAGCAATCCCTCCTGGATCATGTAATCTATCCACTGGCTCCGGTCTCTGAGAACTGGGTTCTCGGCTGCTTCATAAGCTTCCCCGAAATCTGCATCTCCAGCATACATGTCCCTCAGATTTTCAAAACCCAACGTCTTGACTCTGAACTCCTGCAACAGTAAACATTTCCTGCTCAAAGCAACAGCCACTTTGTTAGCAGTTCCTAAAATGTGTTTGATCACAAACATGAAATTCTGCATATACTCTACCCATTTTGCATGTTTCTGGTTCAACTTCTCCTGTTGACTCACAAACTGCAATGCATGATTATCACTGTATAAAACGAATTCCTTCGGAATCAAGTAATGCCTCCACTTCTTTAATGCCTGTATGATGGCGTAAAACTCTTTATCATACGTGGAGTATTTCAGCTTTGCGTCATCCGGCTTCTCACTGAAATATGCGACAGGTATGTCATCCTGACTCAGAACCCCTCCTACGTCATACCCACTGGCATCACATTTCACCTAAAATGTCTTCTGAAAGTCTGGCAACACTAACACTGGTTGCTCTGTGATCTTTCACTTCAACAGATTGAAGCTCCTCTCAGCCTCTGTTGTCCAATGAAAAACTTTATGTCATTTTTTCACGGTGTCCATCATTGTGGTGCTAATTCCATTGAAATTCCTAATGAACTTTCGGTAGAAACTAGTCAAACCATGGAAACTCCTCACCTCAAAAACATTTCTTGGTGATGGCCAATTCTTGATCACATCCACCTTTTCAGGATCCATTTTTAACTCATTCGCTGAAATAACAAAACCCAAATAAATGAGCATTGTCTTCATGAAGGAACACTTCTTCATGTTGACCAATAGCTTCTCTTGCTGCAGTCTTCTCATCACAATGGCCAGATGTTTCAAATGTTCAGCCTTGGTCTTACTGAAAATCAGTATATTGTCCAGATATACGACGACAAATTTTTCGATGAATTCCCTCAGGACTTCATTCATCAGCCTCATGAATGTGCTTGGTGCGTTTTTCAAACCAAACGGCATGACCAGCCATTCATACAAACCTTTGTTTGTATTGAACGTTGTCTTCCATTCATCACCCTCTCTCATGCAAATCTGATGGTATCCGCTCTTCAGATCAATCTTTGAAAAATAATTCGCCCCACTCAGGCAATCCATCAGATCATCCATTCTTGGCAGTGGAAATCTGTACCTGATGGTAATTTTGTTTATCGCTCTGGAGTCTGTACACATCCTCCAGCCTCCATCCTTCTTCGGACTCAGTACTGTCGGAACAGCACACGGACTTAGACTCTCCCTGACCAGTCCTTTGTCCAGCAGATTCTGTACTTGCCTCTTGACTTCCTCATTTTCCTGCGGCGTCAATCTATACGTAGCTTTATTCAGAAAACTTGCTCCAGGTATGAGGTCGATGTGATGACTCACACTCCTCATCGGTGGAAATGAATGAGGTAGTTCATCCACGATGATATCAGCGAACTCTCCCAGCAGTTCCTGAATCTCATCTGGCAGATCATCCACTCTTGTGCTGGTCAGGACAATTCTCGGTTTCCTGACCACAAAGAATTGTGGATCTTCCTTCTTCTCCATCTCTGTGAGACGTTCCTTCCCACTCATGAGAAGTATGGTACTGCTTACTTCCGGCTTTACTTCCTTATCCTTTATCGGAAGCAATCTGTGTGTCCTCCCGTCCTTCTCTAAGGTGTATGTGTTCATTCTCCCATCATGAACCACATTTCTGTCATATTGCCATGGTCTCCCCAGCAATACATGACATACATCCATGGGAATAACATCACACATAATTTTATCATTATATCCACCTATTTTGAATTCAACCAAGCATTATTTTTTTACAATCACCCGATGTCCTTTCTGCAGCCACGAGACTTTGTATGGACTAGGGTGATTGGTTGTCTCCAGCTCCAATTTTTCCACCGTCTCGGTTGAAACGAGATTGTCTGTGCTTCTGCTGTCCACGATGACCTTGCATTTTCTGTCTTTTGCTATGCAAGTTGTCCTGAACAGTCTGCTCCTCTGAGCTGCGTTCTCCACTTCTTTCTCAGGTGTTAAGAGAACTTTATGCATTCCAAGCGATCTTCCACTGTCTGCATCTTCATTCTCGACATCACGCCCTTGCGCTTCAGTGATGTGAGCTTCTCCTGCATCTTTCTTCTTCTCTGGACACTCGAATGACTTGTGCCCATTCTTCCCACATGTAAAACATGTGATCACTCCTCCTCTTCCTCTACCTCGACCTCTAGTACGAGGAAGTGTGTTCACGTCAGCATAATCACCTTGCTGATCAATTTGTTGTCTCCTCTGTTCAACCTGTGGCGGTCCTCGCTGTGAGGTTCCACCCCTTTCAACCTTACCCTGAGGTTTCTGCCATTCCTCCTTGGGCTTCTGAAATTTGTCCTGGGCAACTGCCTTGCCTCTGGGCTGACTTCTGCCTCGCCCTCGCTGACCTTTCTTACGACTCAGCTTCTCCTCAGCTTTCAGAGCCATCTGATAAGCATCCTCAACTGTTCTGATGGTTAGCATGCTTAGTTCATCCTGAATGTCATATCTCATACCATTCAGATATCTCGCCACCTTCTCATCATCGCTCTCCTGATGACCTGCTCTGATTTTGAGATTATAAAACTCTTCGGTGTACTCCTTCACCGTCATCAACTTCTGTCTCAGGTTCTGCATTCGTCTGAACAGAGTGATCTGGTAATCTCTGGGGATGAATTTCACTTTCATCTTTGCGATCATCCTGTCCCAGCTCTTGATCTTTTGTTTGCCTTTGGAACGTCTATCTGCCTGTAGCTCATCCCACCATAAGGCTGCATGTCCTTTCAACTTGGTAACAACATGCCTTATTTTCTTATCCTCTTCGATATCTTCGTAGTCGAAGTAGGTGTCAAGAGCTCGGATCCAATCCAACAACTCTTCTGCATCCAGACTTCCTTCATAAGATGGAATATCCATTTTTGTTTTGGAACTCATCCTGGCGATGGCTTTGATCAACCGCTCGGTTGACGCATCCTCTGCTGTGACTTCTTCTGCGTGTCTAGCTTCCTCTTCAACTTCAAAATTGCTAAGATCCCCAGCACCAGCTCTGCGTCTCTGCGCAGTCTCCATCTCCTCAAGCCTTGCTCGGAGATCTCTCATTTGGCGCTCCATTTCTGGATTTCCTGCTGGCCTACCCCTTCTTTGCGCATCCCTGTCTTCTCGATCAGGTGACTGCCTTTCTCTTCTCGGCGGCATGATGTCTTCTCTTCTCTGCTACTGAAAGCAAAGACTTCCCGCTCTGATACCACTCTGGTGTGAATTGCGCACTCCCTTGGAGCACGATCACTCTCACCAGGACCTTCTTTCTCTCGGCCTGAAGAACTCAACGGTTCTTCTATCTCCCAATCGGGAGATCTGCACCCACAGTTCACTTCGCGCGACCCTCCTTTCTTGACTTATCGAAGGATCAGAACTTCGCAACTCGCGAGTTCAATATCTATCTTTTAGGTTCTCACATCCCCGAGACCCGATGAACCGATATGCCGACGACTCACGGTTTCTCTCCCTCAGAACTTTTCCGTTCACGGGTTTGAATAACTCTTGCCTCGACTTCCAAGGTCTGAATCGCCAAAACTTCCGACAACTCGCTATCTCGCCCCTTTGCGTCCTCGCCGTTTGCGAGACCAATCCCTTGATTCTTCAACTCCCGAGAACCGATGTCCCAAGATCACCTGCCACGTCACCACTCCTGTGTTCCCCGCGATCTATGAAATTCTTCGGAACTTCGCACCTCGTGACCTCGCAATCTACGTGGGAAAGCTTCCAATTGCTTCCACGCGAAACGCCGATATACCCGATCCATGAATAGAGTCATGCTCCTCGTGATTCTGATCGATGCCCTTGCTCTCCCGGACTTCGAACTTCTTCCACCGCACTGTAGACTTCCTGTCCACTTTCCTCCTTTCGTAACTCCCGAACCATAAGTGTCTCTCCACGAGACCTGTGTGCCAACCCGCTCGTGCAACTTCCCCACTACCCTTTGACAACTTTGAAGGCCTATCTCTCCTGAGATTTTACGACTTCAAACCCCTCCAGAAGAAACTCCTGCATGCACCTCTTGCGACAAATCTCCAATCATGACTAAGTGATGAAGTCCTCAATCCTGCGCACCCCTGCAGCAGAAATCTTTCAACCCTTTGCCCAGAATCGCAACTCTGAGAATTCGTCTAGCCTGCGCACACCTTGCATGACTCTAGTGCCAAATCTGCACTTCTGAGATGAATAGAAACAAAAGCTATCTCTAAGTAAACCATGCAGTCACGCACTCCTTGCGGAAAAATTAAACTGCACTCCTTGCAGGAATTCTCTGGTTCACTTAGAGAAACAATTGAAACTCATTCACTCTTCCTCCCAGACTTCAATTCAACCATGAAATCACATACACAGCATATAAAAACAAATGCATAACAGGAAGCAAATACTCATGATCATAACATCAACACACAGAGAAATAACACATAACCATGGAACTGACTCAAAGCTTTCTTCTATTAATTCAATCTCTGTACATGAGTGTTCTTCATACAATTCTCTGCTTTCTCTCCTTCTACTTGCTCTTGAATAAATAATAATGTTACAATGTACAAAGGAGGGTGTCTATATCCCGTTTCCCTCTCGAGCTCTAAAGCTATCAAATCTACAATTAAATGTTCTATCTACTTTACATTAAATCTATCAAATGCCTTCCTATCTACAATACAAGTGTGCTTCTTTATGAATGACTTCATTAAAGAGCGGCGCAACAACTCCCAAAGCATTTCAAAATTTATATAGGCGTTGTCCAGCTGTCTTTTCTGCTCCACGCACTGGCTCGCTTGATGAGTGAGCGATGCTCCTGCATCAACAACCTATGAAATGTTGTGTTTGTGAGGGAGATCACATGTACAAGGATTTCCCTCATAGAGATGAAAAAATGAGTATTGTTCACAATGTACATAAAGATGATACAATGGAGGACATGGGAAGAAATGTACCTAGGATCTATGCAACCCTGGATAACAAGAAAGTTGATTTTCAGTATCACATGATTGAAGTGGAAGGTAAGATTAATGACCAACACATTTCTATTTTAATTGATTCAGGAGCTAGACATAGTTATCTAGATCCTAAGATGGTGTAAAGATTTCATTTTCCAAGAAGAAATCTTGGGAAAGCTTAGTTTGTGCATCTAGCTACAGGAGCTAAAAGGAGAATTAATGAGATGGTTAAGGAATGTCCAATGGACATGAATGTACCGAGCACAAGGGAAGATTTGAATATTGTACCTTTAGGTTCATATGATTTCCTAATTGGTATGGATTGGTTGGACAATCATCATGTTTTCCTAGACTGTTACAATAATTAATTCACTTGTTTGGATGAAGAAGGGAATTTGAGGATAGTTCAAGGTATTCCCAAGGTAGTCACTTTCAAAGAAGTTTCATCCTTGCAGTTGAAAAGAAGCTTTAGGAAAGGATGTCAATTATTTACAGCACATATGGAAGAGACACCTAAGGATAGATTTCCAAGCATTGAAGACTATGATGTCCTAAAAGAGTTTGAAGATGTATGTAGAGAAATACTGGGATTTCCACCCAAGAGAGATATTGATTTCTCTATCAATCGGATGCCTGGAGCAGCCCTAGTGTCCGAGAATACCTATAGAATGAGTACACTAGAACTAAAGGAATTATAAATAAATCTTGAGGAGATTTTGAAGAAGGGGTATATACGCCCAAGAGTGTCATGGGTTCCCCAGTGTTATTTGTGAAAAAGAAGGATGGAATGTTGAGGCTTTACATTGAATTCGGGAAACTAAATAAGGTGATTGTGAAGAACAAGTATATTTTTCCAAGGATAGATGATATTTTCGATTAGCTAAAAGATGAAAAAATATTCTCAAAAATTAACCTCGGGTCAGGATATCCTCGGGTCAGGATTAAAGAATAAGACATTGGCAAGACAACCTTCAGAATGAGCTATGGCCATTATGAGTTCACAATGGTGCCATTTGGGTTGTCAATTGCACCAATTGTCTTTATGTGTTTAATGAATGGTATTTTCAAATATTACTTAGATACGTTTTTCATTGTATTTTTGGATGACATACTTATTTTTTCTAAGTCTGAAGAAGAGCACGATAAACACTTAAGAACAGTGCTATAAGTATTGATGGTGTTGCTCCTAAGTTTATACTTTAAGGCCCTAAAATATATCATCAAGGCATCCGAAAAGATAGAGAAAGTTAAGGATAGAAAAGTCAGTTATACGAAGAGGGCTATGGTTGATTTATTAACTATCTTTGTTGAGCTTCCCAGTTTTGTTGGATACTAATATCCCTTTCAATTGTTGCCCATGAACGTTCTAACTCAACCTGGTTATTTTTTTTCTATAAGATGGTGTTAAATAAATTTAGGGCAATGCTCGTTTGATCTGATAGTCCAGGCATGATATTGGGTTGTCTTGTAACTGGTATAGTCATGAGGAATAAAGACTAAAAAGATGTAATCTGGTTCTTTCTTTTAGGGTTTTGCTATTTCTATTTCAAAATATGTAAGAAGAATTTCAAAACCTTGAATTAACATTATGACAAAACTAAAGGTCGTTTCTGGTATCTGAGTTAAATTTTGAAAAGGGAATATGCATGAAATGAAAAGAAAACATAAAGTTGTTGAACAAGGTGAGGCATCAATTAGAGAGGAATCTCACTTTATGACAGAAGAAGAAAAATTTAGGGAAAAAATCTTAATGAAGCATATGATATTGAAATCTAAAACATTTACAGGTCTTGTAAATGTTGATAGCCAATACAGAGGAAAAACTGTAAATGATTAAATTGCAAGAATAATTTATTTCCACAGTAGAGGTTGTACTAAATTGCAGTTAAGCATTCATCAAAAAGATATGTGAAAAATATGAAACAACAGAGAAACACATATCTCAAACTTGACCAGATTTGGAATCTTCAATCTTTATTTGTATTAATTCAAAAATATCTTCAATCACTTCTTTACAATACACCCAGAAAAATCCCCCCTATTTTAGTCTCCTCAAATTATACTTATACCAGATCCCCAATACATTGATAGTTGGTGCTTTCCTAACACCTAGGGGCAAACAGTTACAAAAAATGAAAACCTCAACCGTTTGCATGATTATCTTTTAGTTTTCTATCGTCTCGATAATATAAGCTTTCAAAATGATACTTCATTGTTTTATTGAAGTATCTCCTTCTTTTGACCCAATACATTTAACACACTTTTCCAGAAAGTGCACAAAGTTTCTAGGAGGCTCTGGAAAATCCTTTGCTTCGAATAAATAAATTTTTCTCTGAATTTTTGGAAGCCGGTCTTCAATCCCCTTACCAACAAATTTAATTTATTGGAATTTTAAGTTTGGCTTCACCATCCACTTGTCTATTAGGGTAACATCCATTTCCTTTAACTGTGAAATTTAAGTCTGAATTTCGTTCAAACCCTCTTTGAAATTCAATTGGTGTCTTACAATGTTTATTTGTTCTAACTGCCCAGTGCAATTGTCTCTTCCAATACCTAATGATCCCTTGTCCAACAAATCAAAGATTTATTCACAATCGTCTTTGATTTCTTTGGTTATTTTCTTGTTTTCTGCTATGTTGGTTTCCCACGCTTTGAGCATGTTGTCACCTCTGATCTTATCTGTGATAGAAAGCTTTGGAATTTTCGATACTTCTTCATTTTCTAACATACAACTGCCTTTTGAAAAGTGTCCCTTGCTGCTTTAGCTTATTTTTATTTAAAAATAACATTATCAAGAGCTTTGCTTACTTCCTGAAAATAATTCTGAATAATCTCTACTTGGGAGATTACTCTCTGTTGCTCGGCTTCTATTTTCGCATGTATTTCCAGTGACTGGTCTTGAAAATTTTTCAAATCTATAACCTGCCCTTTCATTGAATTCAATTTAGCTTGTAGTTGTCTTATTGATTCTTCTTGCCGAATAACCTTTATTTGGCTAGTCTACATCTTCTCGTTCATATCATCTAGACTTGATTTAAGCGATTGAATTTCTTGATTGTCGACAGCTCTGGCCTGTTCTAGACCATTATTTATTTCTTCTTTGATATTTTTTTCGGTATCTTTTAGTTGGTTTTGCAACTGGACTATCCTGTGGTTACTATATTTCAACCTTGTTCTCATATTGTCAATGGTGAATAGATTTGTTGTTTCCAGAGATCCCATGGATCCTGCTAACTCTGTGAGAAATATCCCTCTTCCAAGTTTTTCCCATCTACCAACACCCTGTGTTTCTTTACCATACAACCTTTTCTGATATACATCTCCTGATTTAATACAACCTTCCTCTTTTTACTGAAGAAGTAATCAAAGGGAGGTATTTCTTCTCTGGAGATAGGGTCGAGGTCACTAGCATATATGACTCCTATCTGAGGGAGCTCAAAAGTAGACTGTAAAGGGGTCAAGGAAGTGATGTGATTACCCAACTCTGTGGATTTTATTTCCCCTACTGTCTTGGGGGTATCAACATGAATAGTAGATGATGAAGGGGGGGTAGATTGACTGGACTAGAGAGGTGTCCCAGACCTTCTTTCTATTTATGCTCCTAGATTCTTTGTCTATGGGACTTCTTTGTTTTGTGAATATCCTTCGACCCCCTGTGGATTTTTCTCGGTATCTGGTTTTTCCTGCGCTTTCTGTCCGAAGCCTAGGGGAATGTTTTCTTGTTCTGGTGGAGGCGTCGTTGCTTCACCCTGAAATACCTTGGGAAAACCACTTCGTCTGTGTTTCTGGAAGGTTATAAGACCGGTTTGTAAGTTAGATGATAATGTCTGTACCCTGTCTAACAACTCCTCATAGGTTTTGACGCCTTTGAAAATGTCATCGTGAGGGGATTCCTCATGTTCAAATGCTTTCATGACACAGTGAGCCATGTGGCTCCCCACTGTTTGATAAGGGTCGTGTTTCCTATGTTCGAGATCCACCAACTTGACCTCCTCTAGAGAGGTAGCTTCAACCTTGGAATGACCCAAGTTGAGTAGCGAAAACTTCCCAATCTGTACGGGAAAGACTGGCCAAAACTTCTTCTGAGTTGTCTTCAGCTCTATCCCAATGCCGCATGTTACTATATGATGAGCTACTTCCCTGCACACTAGTCTGTCAGGGAGGAATCTCAGAAGTGCATGAGGAGGGATCGAACATCTAAAAACCCTGATATAGGAGAAATTCTCCTCAATAAACAAATTGACAACTGCCTTGAGGCTTCCTATGATCGACTCTAAAATGTGGGGGGGTGCACAGCCGTATAGAATTTGATGCACCGTTATCACCATGAAATGACAAATTTCGTAAAAATAATCCTTAGCATTTTCTTCCCACCGCTCAGAATAATATTTGTGAATAGGTTCAGTGCAGGTTAGATTCCAACTCCAATTAATCAAAGGGAAAGGAGTCGTGAAACATATAGCATCCATAATGTATGCGAACATGTAAAAGACTATTGGTCATCCTTTGGATCTCATGGTTTGATACTCTATAACCTTCTTAGCTAGGTTATCTGATAGAATCTTGTTCCAATTGAAACTATAGCCTTCGATTGCTTCATGTAAAAGGGGTACCCATTCTGCAGGGAAATGGGTAGGACTTTTCTTCCTGAAAATCCTACATAGAATCATAGCCACATAGACCATGTACTCATTTAAAGATTTTGTGTCATAAACACTATGGGTATCGGCCCTAAATTTTGTTGGATGTCTCCACCAATCTTTGATTATGCTGGGGTATGTTTGATCTGAATCTGTACATTCTTTCCTTTGAAATTCACTTACAAACTCTTTATTATAAATGTACTTAGAATTGGGAGACAGTTTGTACATTACTTGTATATGCTCTGGTCTGAAAGAGCCGACGACAACCCCTCGGCTATCCAAAATGCTTATCGTCTGCATGTTTGTCTTCTCTAAAGCCCAACTAATCATATCGTTATATGTCATGAGTCATGGGTGCGTAACTACTTTTTGAAGTTCGGACTCTGCTATGTACCGGAGTTTGTTTTCAGAATCATCGGGAAAATTCTTTGATTTCGTAGTCCAAGGCTTCGAAAATTTTCCTCCAAGATTTGATGGAATCAATGGCATGCGGTGTAGTATCAAATATGACATCTCCTTCCGGGCTTGAGCTTTCAGCTCCTTCTTCATTTTTCTTAGGTGCCTTTCTAGTTGCCATAATGTTCGCGCTGGACTGAAAACCTGTTTGCAGAGGAAAAATATATAATCCTGGATAAATGGAACTCGCTCCTAATTCTAAAAAACAAGAACGAAATTCGAAATATGGAACCTTTCTTAATCTTTAACTTGTCTTACAATGAGCGTACTGACATAGGCGATAAGGAATTAATGTTTAAATGAGGAAGATATGCCTGGAGATATGCCTTTATGTCAAAAAATATCTTCATTTGTTCGTTATTAATACTACCACATATCAACGATTTCAAACTAGAGTTTTGAAAGGAATGTCTTCAACAAATCTCGAAATGCAAAACGCGAGAAGTAGTTTTAATCTTTATTAATCATGTTTTAAACTAACTTAAATTCGTTTTAAACTTTGTTAAAAATTCACAATTTCGCATTTTAGAATTTCGGGGATCCTGTAGCCATGATGTATGTCATAAGAAAACCCTGAATCACGAAATCATGATGGGATTAACTTAGGCGCTAATCACTTGTGTTAATGTTTTAATTAATAGAGATTAGTAATTCATTTCTACTTTTCGGAAAATCGGGAATTGAGAGTTCGAGGATCGATATTTTGATAGCACTTGATACAAGGAAAACCCGAATCGTGAAAGATTAACGAATCATTGATCGTGTTTAAGAGTTTAATTAATCATGAATAAAGGATAATTTGTGAAACACGCGTCGGGATTTATAGCACCCACTTTTTCTTTTTTCTCTTTTATTACTTTAATATAAAGCCTTTTCGGGATTTCGGCACTGGGACTCTGGAGTTGCTAACTAAAGATCATACCTCATGAAAAGCAGAATCCTGAAACCCGAAAAAAAATCGAAAGGCTTTTGACTCCTTTTCAAGACTAAGGGCGGCTCCATGACTGGAAAAAGGAGAAGTTTCAAGTTAAGAGGGTAAAAAAAAATAAACTTTGTGTCAACATTAGGTTCCATCTAGGGATCTCGTTTCCCTGTGGGACAAGAAGAACATATAGACTAAGTGCTTTCATTGGGTAAATGGGGTCAAGAATTCAACTTTGTAAAATAGACCAGGAGAAAAATGGCAACATAATTTTAGGATCTCTTCATTTGATTTTGAAAATTCTTCAAAAATAAAACATCTAATGTTCTCGAGTTAGGTTCTCAATAAAATTCATTTTCTGAAACTGACCTCAGATCTGTGTAAGATAAAAACCAAATTAACCATTCTACCAAGTTTCACCCAATTTCGTTTGCATCAAGGTAAAGTGATTTCAATGTGTCAAATTAGGGGATCCCAGGAACCTATAATGTGAATCCAGCTGAAAGAAGAAAAGTTACCATAGCATCTTGTAATTCATGTATAACAACCTTATCAGATATAAAGATATTGATTCACTACTAGCGATCCTGTTCAGTACCCCGGTGAAGTTATCAGACTTCCCTCATTGAATTTCCTTTCACCACTTCATTGTTTTCTAGCATTTAAATGTTGAGATGAGGGCAATCAATATAATGAATTTCCTTTCTTCATCTCTTTGGACTAGATGGGGGTAATCAATATTTAATTTCATTTCACCATATGTCTGTATGTACTTTTTAATATGAAGTGGGGGCAATCAATCAGTATGTAATATACTCGGGAAAATATCTTCTTGAATTTTTTAACAACAGAGGCCTGTTAACTCACTTAAATAGCTCGGTACATAATCTTCTCTCTTGCCTTCAAACGTCATTGGCTTCAGGGAAATTCTTAAAGGAAACTTCTTAACATATTTTTTTTTTAAGGAATTTCCTTGAGAAAAACCAATCAATTTAATTCTGTTAGGAAGGCTAATAAGGTTAGGATTAACCTAGACATACTTCTGGTTCAACTAAAGTTAAAGAACTATAAACTCAACCTATTCTCGTTTTTGAAGGTTTTTCTGAGAACCTTCAAAACCAAAGTGAGACCCCCTTTTTTTTTCTTTTTTTTCAAGAAACTTATGATAAAACATCCAAGGTCAGGCGAGAAGCAGGCTTTATTGTGACTGAGGGGAAAGTAAGGGGCTTCAGGAAAAACTACTGCACACATGACCATTTTTAAAGATTTTCTCAGTTAGCTTTTATAATTTTTCCTTAAGTCATCCCTTTCTTTTTACTTCCATATTTGAAAATTTCAGTGATAATATTAGCATTAATTGAACTAATGATTTATTCATTTATATCATTTAGGGTAATTTAGCTTGAATTTTTAGATCAGAATCTCATACCTTAGTAAATCCTATGTCGCCAGCCAAAAAGGTTATCAATTTATTACCTTTTTCATTGGAAGATTTTAATATATATATATGTGCCTGTCACCTTTTTAGCATTTCTAGTCTCTTGGTTTGTCAACAACTTTCCTGCAAAATAAATAACATACTAATTGTTAGGAAATCTCATGAATCAAAATTATATATATATATATATATATATATATATATTGGAATCTTTATAGATTTAAAAATAACAACTTACCAAAAGAAATGGAACTATAAAGTAAGCATGAAAACAAATCGGTATGTACAATGAGAGTTCAGAAACACATTACTGCATGAAGTGTTTAAGATACCACCCATTTACAGGGGCGTTGAGAATGTTTCCATCGAGATTTTCTAATGAAAAAACATTTTTTTCCTCAGAAGCCGAAATTTTATATGGACCGGACCAGATCAGATCAAACTTGCCATGTTTACTAGTGCCTTCTTTCTTGGCTTCCCATTTCAGGACCAGATCGCTAGGGAGGAAATCTCTATCTTTTTTCTTTTTGATCGAATAAGGCCTTCATGTTATCCTGTTATCTCCGTAACCTTTCATTTACTTCGGCCATGTTTTGTTGAACTTCAACTAGCTGATTTATCCTCCTGGTAACGTCGTTGGGTTCTTCATTTGAATCTTGCCAAAGTTTCATTATGGGCAGAGCAAGATTTATTGGTAAAATGGCATCAGTGACATATACCATCTGAAAAGGGGAAATGCCAATTGATATTTTGGTACTTATCCTGTTAGCCCATAGAACATATTTTAAATGGATATGCCATGCTTTCTTGTTTTCATTCAAAACCTTTTTGATCGCGATAATCAGACTTTTATTAGATGATTCAGCTAGACCATTACCATGTGGATAGTAAGTTGTGGAGTGTCCTAGTATGATGTTGTATTTTTGGCAAAAGCTTATCATGGCCATTGACTTAAATGCTTGTGCATTATCAGTGACTATCTTTGGGGGACAACCAAACCTTGATAAAATATTTTCTTCTAGGAAACTAATTACTACTGAGTCAGTTGCATTTCTCGTGGGAATAGCTTCCACCCATTTAGTGAAATAGTCTCTAGCATTTAGAATCCACTTGTTTTGTGTGCTGGAATGTGGGTGAATTTATCCAATGAAATCAAGACCCCATTGTTGAAATGGAGCTTTGGTTTTAACCGGAACTAAAGGTAAAGCTGGGACTTTCTATTTGCCTGTAAACAACTGAAAAGGAGTACAAGTTCGTACTTTAGTGTTCACATTCATGAATAATTTAGGCCAGTAATACCTGGCTCTTAAGATTTTATAAGTTGTTTCCCACCAAGCATGGTGCCCTCCGCACACTCCCTCGTGGAATTCATATATAACCCTTTATGTTTCGGTCTCGACTAAGCAGCTCAGCAGGAAACCTAAGGGGTCTTTCCAATACAATTTACCATCTATGATACAATACTTTATAGTGTGTAACTTTAGTGTCCTAGTTTTAGATGGGGTTAATTCACTGGGACATCGAAGGGTCAGTAGGTAAGAAACGATATCGCGGTACGAGACTGAAGTAGAGAACTTATCTTGAATCTCAATTGTGGGTGCAGTGATGTCAATCTCATCTATTTCTAGAAATCCCTCATTCTCTTGCAGCTGATTTATCCCAAGTGCTTTTAGATTTGATTTGGCTAGCAGTTTGGCCAAACCCTGACCTTTGATAATTTTAGTTGGTTTGACGTCCAAGTCGAACTCCTGGATTTTAGCCAGCCACCTGCCTCTTCTTCCATCGCTGTCCAGTTGTACCAGAATTGTATGTTCAGAGGCAAAATAAAAAAACAAAAACTCTTTTGTGTAATCTGGGCTTGCCAAGACTGGTGCTTCGCTTATTACTTTCTTGATACGTTGAAACAACGCTTTGGCTTCGTTTGTCCACTTCACCTCACTATTCTTTTTAAGCATATCTGTAATCAATTTTACAATTTCGACAAAGTTAGGTATGAATCTTCTCAAGAAGTTTATTTTTCCTAAAAAAGACTGAATTTCTTTTACGTTTCTAGGAATATTTATGGTATCTATCGCCTCGACCCTTTTGGGATCGATTTTGATTCCATCTCTAGACACTATATGACCCAAGAGTTTACTTTCTTGCATTGTGAAATGGGATTTCTTGGGATTAAGTCACAAACCAAATTTGCGACATTTCTCGAAAGTTTGTTTGAGGTGTATTAGATATTTTGCATTAGATTTAGAGAAAATTGTCAGGTCATCAAGATAGATAATGACGAAATTATCTCTTTCACCCACAAAAGTGATATCCATGGCTCGTTGGAAAGTTTCCCCTGCATTCATCAAACCAAAAGGCATTTTGTCATACATAAAGGTACCCCAAGGGGTAGTGAACGCAGTTTTTTCTTTGTCATCTCGATGTACTACAATTTGATTGTAACCTGAAAAACCATCAATCATAGACATTCTGTTAGCTCCAACTAATTTTTCTAAAACATGATCCATCTGAGGTAATGGGTAATTGTCTTTGAGTGATGATCGATTCAGGTTTCTAAAATCTAGACACAGTCTGATCTCACCATTTTTCTTTCTCACTGGGACTAAATTGGCTACCCACTCAAAGTATCTCAGTGGGACAATGATTTTGGCGTCCAAGATTTTTTTGACTTCTTTTTCTATTACCAGTAGTAGGATAGGGTTAATCTGCCTGAGTTTTTTCTTAAAAGGTTTGACGCCTGGTTTCAAAGGAATTTTATGTTCCATTATAGTAGTGTCATAAGTTCTCAATTCATCATAAGACCAAGTAAAAACGTCTTTATATTGTCTAAGCAACTAATCATACTTACTTTTGATTTCTGGAGACATATATTTAGATAATTTCACCAACCTAGGATTTTCTTTGGTACCTATATCGCAATCCTCAACCTCCTCCAGCTGAGGCTGTAAGGTAGACTTCAAAGGGATGTCATCATGGTTGAATAGACTGTCTAAGGGGATTAGGCCCTTAGGTATCTAATTATTTAAAAAAAAAAGCATCTGATGGTTAGCGATTTTATCTTGGAACTTTTGGGGGTCTTCGCCTTCCTGCATGATCCAAATAGGGCCAGTCTGGTTTTCTTGGTCGGCATGCGTTTGGACAAACTCATCTACTGTTTCTAAAAAAATTTGGAGTTTTTCTTCGTCCTCAAAAACTTGCCAATGTTGTATGTTATTCAGTATGGAAGGCCTATGTATCATTTGTATATGGTACTTTAGTTTGAAAGCAGTGGGAGGTGTGAATGTTGAAGCTGCTTTGGCTAAAGCATCTACCTGTTGATTTTCTGTTCTTGGGATGTAGTGAATATTAACAGAGGAGAAAATGTTTTCAATCAAATCCAAACACAATTTTGGTAAGACCTTAACCTTACAATTAATGCTTTGGAAACAACTTCAACATATCATAGTGTTATTTAGTACATTGTCAATACCAACTATTATAAAAGAACACAAAAAAGGGTCTAGAAACATAATTTATTGATTCTAAGGGAGATAATTTGCACATAACTAGCAAGTCATAGCTTCCAATGTGTTTTTAAGATTCTCTCTTCTTTTACTTACACTTGATGTTTGTTTCTATGGATGCATGCATTTTGATGGTTAGCTTGTTCTATATAGACCAAAGAAGTCACTCCATCCAAACTAAGGTCAATGAACACATTGTTGATCACCAACCATAATTGCACCATCATATATGTCATTATCGAACACTCTTATAAAACTAAACTATATATATATATATATATATATATATATATATATATATATATATATATAAAGAAAAATAATATTTTAGCCAAAACTCAACATAACTCTACTAGACTCATTATAGGGACCTTATCAATAATAATAATAATAACTAATAATTTCACCAAAGAAGATAAACTCAAATTTAGGGTAACCTAGTTCCTCGTTATCAGCATCATGTGCAACTCAATCATATTCAATATGAACCCATTGTTGTGACTTGACATTTTAAGGTTTTCCTTATGTTCCCCCTTATGTATTGGGTTCTAATTTAATTATAATTTATTTATATCCAACATTAACCTTATTAATCCCCTATCTCTTTTTCATTTGAATTGTTGTAGAAGTTATACTTTCAAACTATTTGTTCTCTTTCTATTTGTCATCATGTAGCAGTGGTGTAGATCCATCTTGAGTTTGCATTTATCAAGCATCGAGAGGAATCAAATATATACAAGTGTAAACCATAGTCAAAGTGAAAAAAATTAAAGAAGGGTTTGCACTTCCAAGGATTTGATCCCTCTCCACTCTTGATAGACAAGAGGTTAAGATGAATCTACAATAAAACTATTTCATTTTTTTTCCATGACATTGTTTAATGCTTGTGTGTGCGTGCGTGCCTATTAAGATATTAAGTTGAATTAATGTGATTATTCTTATTTTTATTTTTATCATTTTATTTAAATAATTTTTTTCGACCTATGCCATGTACACATCTCCCTCATACTACATTGTAGAACGCACCTTTCAACACAATCAGTATTCTAGAATGTCATGACTTTAACCTTTAGGTTATTTCTCTTTAATTTATACTTTGCGATCCCCCCTCCCATCCCCTCTCACCAATATCACCTTATTTTCCCACTTTCCTTTAGTTTTCCCCCACCACTTTCACATTGTTTCTTGTCTAACCTCCTCTTCCTAACCCATCCTCTTTTTCAATCAATTTCTAACTAGAATTATATTTCATTTCTTAATTATATTTTAATTTCCTTTCTACTTCCTCGACCTTTTTTAAACCTTAAATTTCCTACCTTAAGACACCCAAATGTATTTTGTCGATTCAAAATGCATCACCTTGACGAATTTTTATTCTGATAGACCGCACAAGATGGCATTCATGGCCTTTGCATTATTTTCACTAGGCTTCTTCTCAACTGCATCTATTGATGGATTTTTTGAGGTTGTATATCTAGTCACAATTGATTTCCAAATATCAAAACCAAGGTTCATTAGATATGTTCGCATCCTTATGCTCCAAAATGCGTAGTTTGTTATGTCAAACAACGGAGCCTTGTTTGTGGAGAAACCTTTTTGATTAGCCATGTGTTCTCCTGAGATCTTCCTTCCAGTGGTTAGACTGTTTCCAAAGGAACCTTCTCTGATACCAATTATTAAACTTATTCTTATACTAAGAGGGTGGGGTGAATCAATATAATACACTTTTTAGTTTAAATGAGCATTCATCAATCATTCATTAACTTTAAAACAGTAAATGCATGTAAACTCAAATCACAATACATAGAGTTTAATTTGGAAACCCTTGTAGGAGAAAGCCACAGAAACTTATCTTTATAAATGTTTCTACGCACCAACCTACTAGAGACACCAATCTCTTCAATTGAGCACCAACTCAGCAAGATATTATGCAGTAACCAACCTATTGAAGACACCAATCTCCTCAACTAAGCAATAATTCAGTAAGACATGTATAGGCACCATTCTAAGATCTTCATACACAGAGTAATTCTAATTTCACCTCCATGCTTCATACTTCAAGCATTTCACAACATCATCATACCCTTAACTTTCATGCTCCAACGCCTCTCCTTACTTCATACCCTAGACATAGCTTCAAACCCTTCATGCCCTATCAAACCTCATAACATCATTCCTATAATATAATTCCAAAATTTGACATCACAACCTCAAAACAGTGCACTATGCAACATCATAGACCTTATTCCTTCATAGTGCACCCTTAAAACTCCAAGAAAACTCCTCTTATTCACCTTTAGGCCCCAAGAATACTCTCTTGCTCCTCCTGCGCACCTCATATCTATTTTGCGCACTTGTGCTTTCTCTTCTTGCTTGGATTCTCTTCAAATGCGCACATTTATCTTGTATTTATAGTGTTCTTGCATTCACTTATGGGGCTGACTTGTAAAACTGGTTGGGTCGACTTGTACTTTTTGGTTGGGCCGACCTAATAGAATCTTTCATATCCCCTCATTCCTATGGAGTTAAAGAGAGTGTCATACACCGTTGGAAAGGTCTCAAGATAAAATTTTCAACCATATATCATATGCTTCCATTTGAGCTAGGTATTAAGAGTAAAAAAAATTTCAAAGATAGGGTATCCAAACTGAGCATCAAAAATCCAAAAACAATATTTCCAACAATATCCATCTTCCAATCATTATCTTGGACATTTGTAGTCTCCCCATGTCTTTGACATCAATGATAGCAATATTTCCAACTAATAGATCTTGGTTCACCAAAGATTGGTTTTGTCAACTTCAAATTTAAGGCATATTTGCTTATCAACATTTACATATCACTTTATTGACACTACTAATATGCAACCACTCTAAAATTCCCAAAATTTGTGAGGTGTCCACTTTCAATATATCATGTGAATTCGTGAATTATGTGTGGGATGATAGAGACATGCTACATGGTGGTGCAAGGGGCATAGGGTAGTTAAGTATTAGACCTAACGCAAGGAAGTATTTCATTTTGCTAGAGATTTTTCTGAATAAAAACTGTGTGAGGTTTTAAAACATCCAATTTTTTGAGTGGACACTCCACCCATCATCAGGGACATAATTTCCCTTTCTTTCTTTTGGCATTAGCAAACCAACCAGATTTTTTATTGTGTTGTATTCTCTTATCATTATGGTTAATGAAAGTTATCTTCGTAGGAAACTCAATCGGTCTTCCTTATTGCGTTAATATTGCACTCTTGTATTATATTAAGCATATATGTTAATTTAAGATATATTAAGCATATATAATCATAGGTGTATTAAGATATATTAAGCATATATAAGCATAGGTGTATTAAGATATATGTATTATATTCTAGACAGTCTTCCAATTATTCTCCTTGGTCAAGACTTTAAAGAAGTGTTATCTTGAAATAAGGTGAAACTCAATATCCCCAAGCAGTTGATCATTCTCACGCAACAACAAAATTGCATTAGGTTTTTATATGGTGCCTATTCAATAAAAATCTAAAGCTTCATAAGGTCAATGTGTAATATATTTGCACAATGCTTCCAATAATAAATGATGTCATAGAAAGTGAATTTTAAACTTATACTCAATGATTTGGAAACAACTTCAACATATCATAATGTTCTTTAGTACATTATCAAGAACAACTATTATAAGAGAAAACAAAACAGGGTCTAGAAACATAATTTATTGATTATAAGGGAGTTAATATTACACATAACTAGCAAGTCATAGCTTCCAATGTGTTTTTAAGATTCTCTCTTCTTTTACCTACACTTATGCTTGTTTCTATGGATGCATGCCTTTTTATGGTTAGCTTGTTCTATATAGACCAAAGAAGTCACTCCATCCAAACTAAGTTCAAGGAACACATTGTTGATCACCAACCATAATCGCACCATCATATATGTCATTATCGAACACTTATAAAACTAAACAATATATATATTAGCCAAAACTCAACATAACTCTATTATACTCATGAGAGGTGCCTTAGCAATAATAATAAAAAAAACAATAATTTCACGAAAGAAAATAAACTCAAACTTAGTCTAACCTAGTACCCCGTTATCAACATCATGTGCATCTCAAACATATTCAATATTGACCCATTGTTGTCACCTGGCATTTTAATTTTTTCCTTATGTTCCCACTTTTTTTGTTAATTTTTATATTAAAAAAAGTTGGCTTCTCACTTACCCTTATGTATCGGGTTCTAATTTTAATTCTAATTTATTTCTATCCAACATTAAACTTATTAATCACCCAATCTCATTTTCATTTGCATTGTTGTAGAAGTTATATTTTCAAACTCTTTGTTCTCTTTCTATTTGTCATCATGTAGCAGTAGTGTAGATCCATCTTGAGTATTCATCTATCAAGCATCGAGAGTGATCAAATATATACAAGTGTAAACCAAATTCAAAGTGCAAAATATTAAGGAAGGGTCTACACTTCCATGGATGTGATCCCTCTCCACTCTCAATAAACATGAGGTTACGATTAATCTACAATAACACTATTTCATTTTTGTCCTATTAAGATATTAAGTCGACTTAATGTGATCATTTTTGTTTTTATTTTTATCATTTTATTTAAATTATTTTTTCCGACCTATAACATGTACACATCTCCCTCACACTACATTGTATAATGCACCTCTCAACACAAACAGTGTTCTAAAATGCTATGCCTTTAACCATTAGGTTATTTCTCTTTAATTTATACTTTGTGATCCCCCTCCCATCCCTTATAACCAATCTCACCTCATTTTCCCACTTTTCTTTAGTTTTCCCCCACCCCTTCCACATTGTTTCTTGTCAGACCTTCTCTTCCTGGCCCATCCTCATTTTCAATCAATTTCTAATAGGAATTATATTTAATTTCTTAATTATATTTTAAGTTAGTTTTTACTTCCCCACCTTTGTCAAATCTTAAATTTCCTACCTTGAGACACCCTTGTACCCTTAATAATTTAGTTGCATTCCACTCCTTACATTAACTTTTAATATATACAAAAATATAATGTATTTCAACTTCATCTTGACCCCATAATAATTCTTTTAATATGAACCACTATATATAAACATCTTGTTTTCTCCTCTGCTATATGCATTTCACTCCTCTATAATGATGAATGAGATTACCAAAAAATAATAATTATAGCACAATTCAATTCGCCAAAAAAATATAGACAAAGCATGTAGTTTATACATGTCACAAGCTACAAACTTTCTAAAATATTAATATCAATAAAGCTTCAAGTGATGATAACCATTGTTTTATCTCTTAATGTTCAAGAATATAAACTTTATATATCAAACCGGTTCATTGAAGACATCTTCATCTTCTCCAGAGATCCTTTCAAATATTTCTTTTCTAACCTCCCCTTTTTAACCCATCCTCATTTTCAATCAATTTCCAACTACAATTATATTTTAATTTCCTTTCTACATATCCCCCTTAACTTAAATTTCCCACCTTAGCGGACCCTTATACACTTGACAATAGGAGAATCTCACTCGTCACAATAACTTCTAATAAACCAAAATATAAAAACTTCTTTCAACTACTATTTTTACCCATAATAATTGTTTTTATTCCAATCACTATACATAAACATTGCATTCTCTCCTTTGCATTATGATGCAGGAGCATCGCCAGCGTATCAAGCGAGCCAGCGCGTGGAGCAGAAAAGACAGCTGGACCGCACCTTTACAAATTTTGGGAATGCTTTGGGAATTGTTGCGCTGTTCTTTTAATGAAGTCACTCATGAAGAGGCGCAGTTGTATTGTAAAGGGGACCTTGAGCCTTTAAGCTCTCGTCCTTAGTAGATAGGAAGGCATTTATAGATTTAATGTTGTTAGATAGGAATTTAATTGTAGATTTGATAGTTGTAGAATTCGAGAGGGAAAACGGATATAGACACCCTCCTTTGTACATTGTAAGATTATCATTCATTCAGAGGAGCAAGTAGAAGAAGAGAAAGCAGAGAATTGTATGAAGAACACCCATGTACAGAGATTGAATTAATAGAAGAAAGCTTTGATTCAATTCCATGGTTATGTGTTATTTCTCTGTGTGTTGATGTTATGCTCATGAGTATTTGCTTCCTGTCATGCGTTTGTTTTTATATGCTGTGTAGGTGATTTCATGGTTTCGAAAATGAAGTCTGGGAGGAAGAGTGAATGAGTTTCAATTGTTTCTCTAAGTGAACTAGAGAATTCCTGCAAGGAGTGCAGTTGAATTTGTCCGCAAGGAGTGCGTGACTGCAGGGTTTACTTAGAGATAGCTTTTGTTTCTATTCATCTCAGAAGTGCAGATTTGGCACCAGAGCCATGCAAGGTGTGCGTAGGCTAGACGAAGTCTCATAGTTGCGATTCTGAGCAGAGGGTTGAAAGATTTCTGCTGTAGGGGTGCGCAGAATCAAAGACTTCATCACTTAGTCGTGATTAGAGATTTGCCGCAAGAGGTGAGTGCAAGAGTTTCTTCTGGAGGGATTTGAAGTCGTAAAAGCTCAGGAGAGATAGGCCTTCAAATTTGTCGAAGGGAAGCGGGTAAGTTGCGCGAGCAGGTTGGCACACAGGTCTCGTGGAGAGACACCTCTGGTTCACGAGTTACCCAAGGAGGAAGGTGGACAGGAATTCTACAGTGCGACGGAAGAAGTTCGAAGTCCGGGAAGAGCAAGGGTGTCGATCAAAATCACGGAGAGCGTGACTCTATTAGTGGATCGAGTATATCGGCGTTTCACGTGGAAGCGATTGGATGGTTTCCTGTGGAGATCGCGAGGTCGCGAGGCACGAAGTTCCGAAGAATTTCATAGATCACGGGGACCACAGGAGTGGTGACGTGGCAGGTGATCTCAGGACATCGGGTCTCGGGAGTTGAAGGATCAAGGGATTGGTCTCGTGAGCGGCGAGGACGCGAGGAGGCGAGATAGCGAGTTGTCAGGAGTTTTGGTGACTCGGACCTCGGAAGTCGAGGTAGGAGTTATTCTAACTCGCGAACGATGAAGTTCCGATGGAGCGAGACCGCAAGTCGTCGGTATAGCGGCTCATCGGGTCTCGGGGATTCGAGAACCCAAAAGGTAGATAGTGAACTCGCGAGTTGCGAAGTTCCAATCCTCCGATAAGTCAAGAAAGGAGGGTCGCATGAAGTGAACTGTGGGTGCAGGTCTCCCGATTGGGAGATAGAAGAACCATTGAGTTCTTCGAGCCAGGAGAAAGAAGGTCCTGGGGAGAGCGATCGTGCTCCGAGGAGTGCGCATTGTGTCAGAGTGGTATCAGAGCCGTTGTATCTTTTCTTTCTGTAGTAGAAACAGATATTCATCATGCCGCCGAGAAGAGAAAGGCAATCGCCTGATCGAGAAGACAGGGATGCTCGAAGGAGAGGAAGGCCGATAGGGAATCCAGAAATAGAGCGCCAAATGAGAGATCTCCGAGCAAGACTCGAGGAGATGGAGACAGTGCAGAGATGCGGAGTCGGCACTGGAGAGTTCAGTGATTCTGAGGTTGAAGAGGAAGATGGACATGATGAAGGAGAGGTCACCGCAGAGGATTCTTCGACTGAGCGGTTAATCAAAGCCATCGCCAGGATGAGTTCCAAGACCAAGATGGACATTCCAGCTTACGAAGGAAGTTTGGATGTAGAAGAGTTGTTGGATTGGATCCGAGCACTCGATACCTACTTCGACTATGAAGACATCGAAGAGGATAAGAAGGTAAGGCATGCTGTTACCAAGTTGAAAGGACATGCAGCCTTATGGTGGGATGAGCTACAGGCGGATAGACGTTCCAAGGGAAAACAGAAAATTAAAAGCGGGGATCGAATGATTGCAAAGATGAAAGAAAAATTCATCCCTAGAGATTATCAGATCACTCTGTTCAGGCGGATGCAGAACCTGAGACAGAAGCTAATGACGGTGAAGGAGTACACCGAAGAATTTTACAGGCTCAATATCAGAGCAGGTCATCGGGAGAGCGATGATGAAAAGGTGGCGAGATATTTGAATGGTCTGAGATACGAAATTAAGGATGAGTTAAGCATGCTAACCATCAGGACAGTGGAAGATGCTTACCAAATGGCTCTGAAAGATGAGGAGAAGATGAGCCGTAAGCAAGGTCAGCGAGGGCGAGGTAGAAGTCAGCCCAGAGGCAAGGCAATTGCCCAGGACAAATATCAGAAGCCCAAGGAGGAATGGCAGAAACCTCAGGGTAAGGTTGAAAGGGGTGGAACCTCACAGCGAGGACCGCCACAGGTTGAATAGAGGAGACAACAAATTGATCAGCAAGGTGATTATGCTGACGTGAACACACTTCCTCGTACTAGAGGTCGAGGTAGAGGAAGAGGAGGAGTGATCACATGTTTTACATGTGGGAAGAATGGGCACAAGTCATTCGAGTGTCCAGAGAAGAAGAAAGATGCAGGAGAAGCTCACATCACTGAAGCGCAGGGACGTGATGTCGAGAATGAAGATGCAGACAGCGGAAGATCGCTTGGGATGCATAAATTTCTCTTAACACCTGAGAAGGAGGTGGAGAACACAGCTCAGAGGAGCAGACTGTTCAGGACAGCTTGCACAGCCAGGGGCTGGAAATGCAAGGTCATCATGGACAGCGGAAGCACAGACAATCTCGTTTCGACCGAGATGGTGGAAAAATTAGAGCTAGAGACGACCAATCACCCGAGTCCGTATAAAGTGTCATGGCTACGGAAGGGACATCGGGTGAGTGTTAAAAAACAATGCTTGGTTGAATTCAAAATAGGTGGGTATAAGGATAAAATTATGTGTGATGTTATTCCAATGGATGTATGTCATGTATTGTTGGGTAGACCATGGCAATATGACAGAAATGTTGTTCATGATGGGAGAATGAACACATACACCTTAGAGAATGATGGGAGAACACATAGATTGCTTCTGATAAAGGATAAAGAAGTGAAGCTGGAAGTAATAAACACAATACTTCTCATGAGTGGGAAGGAGCTTCTCACAGAGATGGAGAGGAAAGAAGATCCACAATTCTTTGTGGTTAGGAAACCGAGAATTGTCCTGACTAGCACAAGAGTGGACGATCTACCAGATGAGATTCAGGAACTGCTGGGAGAGTTCGCTGACATCATCATGGACGAACTACCTCGTTCGTTGCCACCGATGAGGAGTGTGAGTCATCACATAGACCTCATACCAGGAGCAAGTTTGCCAAATAAAGCTACATATCGGTTGACACCGCAAGAAAATGAGGAGGTCAAAACGCAGGTACAGGATCTGCTGGATAAAGGACTGGTCAGGGAAAGTCTTAGTCCATGTGTTGTTCCAACAATACTGAGTCCGAAGAAGGATGGAGGCTGGAGAATGTGTACAGACTCCAGAGCGATAAATAAAATCACCATCAGGTACAGATTTCCACTGCCAAGAATGGATGATCTGATGGATTACCTAAGTGGGGCAAATTATTTTTCGAAGATAGATCCCAAGAGCGGATATCACTAGATTCGCATGAGAGAGGGTGATGAATGGAAGACAGCATTCAAGACAAACAAAGGTTTGTATGAATGGATGGTCATGCCGTTTGGCTTGACAAATGCGCCAAGCACATTCATGAGACTGATGAATGAAGTCCTGAGGGAGTTCATCGGAAATTTTGTTGTCGTATACCTGGACGACATACTGATTTTCAGTAAGACCAAGGCTGAGCACTTAAAGCATTTGGCCATTGTGATGAGAAGACTGCAGCAAGAGAAGCTGTTGATCAACATGAAAAAGTGTTCCTTCATGAAGACAGAGCTCATTTATTTGGGTTTTGTTATTTCGGCGAATGAGTTAAGAATGGATCCTGAAAAGGTGGAAGTGATTAAGAATTGGCCATCACCAAGATATGTTTTTGAGGTGAGGAGTTTCCATGGTTTGGCTAGTTTCTACAGAAAATTCATTAGGAATTTCAGTGGAATTAGTGCAGCAATGATGGATATAGTGAAGAAGCGGCATAAGAATTTTCACTGGACAGCAGAGGCTGAGAAGAGATTCAATCTGTTGAAGCGGAAGATCACAGAGCAACCAGTGTTGGTGTTGCCTGATTTTCAGAAGACATTTCAGGTGAAATGTGACGCCAGCGGGTATGCTATAGGAGCAGTCTTGAGTCAAGATGACAGACCAGTTGCATATTTCAGCGAGAAGCTGGATGATGCAAAGCTGAAATACTCCACATATGATAAAGAGTTTTATGCCATCATACAGGCATTGAAGAAGTGGAGGCATTACTTGATACCCAAGGAATTTGTGTTATACAGTGATAATCATGCATTGCAGTTTGTGAGTCAACAAGAGAAGTTGAACCAGAAGCATGCAAAATGGGTAGAGTACATGCAGAATTTCACATTTGTGATCAAACACATTTCAGGGACTGCTAACAAAGTGGTTGATGCTTTAAGCAGGAAGTGTTTGTTGTTGCAGGAGTTCAGAGTCAAGACCTTGGGTTTTGAAAATCTGAAGGACATGTATGCTGGAGATGCAGATTTCGGGGAAGCGTACGAAGCAGCTGAGAATCCAATTCTCAGAGATCGGAGCCCATGGATAGACTATATGATCCAGGATGGATTGTTGTTCCGGGGCAATCAATTGTGCATTCCGAATTGCTCCATGAGGGAGAATTTGTTAAAAGAGAAGCATAGTGGCGGTTTAGCAGGTCATTTTGGACATGACAAAACGTTCGCGAAGTTGAGAGAATCATATTTTTGGCTAGGCATGTGAGTAGATGTAAAAAGGTTTGTTGACAGGTGTAGAATTTGTCAGTATTCAAAAGGCCGGAAGCAGAATGCTGGGTTTTATCAGCCATTGCCCATACCCGAGAGACCATGGGAGACGATCAGCATGGATTTTGTTCTAGGATTGTCGAGAACACAGAGAGGGGTTGATTCCATCTTTGTGGTGGTGGACAGGTTTTCGAAAATGGCACATTTCATACCGTGTCAGAAGAACAGCGATGCGACTCACATCACAAATTTGTTTTTCAAAGAATTTTTCAGACTGCATGGATTGTCGAGAAGCATAGTCTCGGACAGGGATACAAAATTCATAGGTCATTTTTGGAGGACGCTATGGAAAAAGCTGGGAACTAATTTGGCATTTAGTTTAGCTTATCATCTGCAGACCGATGGACAGACTGAGGTGGTCAATAGAAGTCTGGGGGATTTATTGAGGATCTTGGTGACAGAGCACCACAGCAGTTGGGACCAGATATTACCACAGGCAGAGTTTGCGTACAACGATTCGGTGAATCGGAGTACAGGGAAAAGTCCATTCCAGATTTTATATGGGACATGGCCAAGAGGAGTTTCTGAAATCAGGGAGTCAGAACACGCCACAACTAGTAGCGCTAGTGCTGAAGAGTTCGCTGAGGCAATGCAGGAACTTCATAGCAAGGTGAAGCAGAGACAGCAAGAATCAAACCAAGAGTACAAGCGCAGAGACGATCAGTGGAAGAGACAACTTCAGTTTGAAGTTGGTGACATAGTTCTGGCACACTTAAGGAAGGAAAGGTTTCCAAGGGGAACATATAATAAGCTCAAAATGAAAAAGGTCGGGCCGTGTAAAGTCCTGAAGAAGTTCAGGGAAAATGCATATGAGCTTGAGTTGCCAGAGGGCATCAGGATATCTCCGATATTCAACGTTTCGGATTTATACCCATACAGGGCTGGAGAAACAGAAGTTGGAATGGAGGAACCAGTGATCCAATGGCAGAAGCAATTACCAGTAACAGAAAATCCGCAAATGGAGTAAATACTGGATAAGAGAGTGGGTAGAAAGACCAGGCGAAAGCAGTATTTTGAGTACCCGGTAAAATGGAAAAATCACCCAGTGGAGGATGCCAGCTGGGAAACAGAAGCAGTGATACAGAGGCATGGGCAGACCGTGCAGGAGCTCATGGACAGGAGCCCATGAAATATTTCAAGCCAAGGAGTATGATGCAGGAGCATCGCCAGCATATCAAGCGAGCCAGCGCGTGGAGCAGAAAAGACAGTTGGACCGCACCTTTACAAATTTTGGGAATGCTTTGGGAATTGTTGCACTGTTCTTTTAATGAAGTCACTCATGAAGAGGCGCAGTTGTATTGTAAAGGGGACCTTGAGCCTTTAATCTCTCGTCCTTAGTAGATAGGAAGGCATTTAATAGATTTAATGTTGTTAGATTGGAATTTAATTGTAGATTTGATAGTTGTAGAATTCGAGAGGGAAAACGGATATAGACACCCTCCTTTGTACATTGTAATATTATCATTCATTCAGAGGAGAAAGTAGAAGAAGAGCAAGCAGAGAATTGTATGAAGAACACCCATGTACAGAGATTGAATTAATAGAAGAAAGCTTTGATTCAATTCCATGGTTATGTGTTATTTCTCTGTGTGTTGATGTTATGCTCATGAGTATTTGCTTCCTGTCATGCATTTTTTTTTATATGCTGTGTATGTGATTTCATGGTTTCAAAACTGAAGTCTGGGAGGAAGAGTGAATGAGTTTCAATTGTTTCTCTAAGTGAACCAGAGAATTCCTGCAAGGAGTGCAGTTGAATTTGTCCGCAAGGAGTGCGTGACTGCAGGGTTTACTTAGAGATAGCTTTTGTTTCTATTCATCTCAGAAGTGCAGATTTGGCACCAGAGCCATGCAAGGTGTGTGCAGGCTAGACGAAGTCTCAAAGTTGCGATTCTGAGCAGAGGGTTGAAAGATTTATGCTGTAGGGGTGTGCAGAATCAAAGACTTCATCACTTAGTCGTGATTGGAGATTTGCCGCAAGAGGTGCGTGCAAGAGTTTCTTCTGGAGGGATTTGAAGTCGTAAAAGCTCAGGAGAGATAGGCCTTCAAAGTTGTCGAAGGGCAGCGGGTAAGTTGCATGAGCAGGTTGGCGCACAGGTCTCGTGGAGAGACACCTCTGATTCGAGAGTTACCCAAGGAGGAAGGTGGACAGGAAGTCTACAGTGCGGCGGAAGAAGTTCGAAGTCTGGGAAGAGCAAGGGAGTCGATCAGAATCACAGAGAGAATGACTCTATTAGTGGATCGAGTATATCGGCGTTTCGCGTGGAATCGATTGGATGGTTGCCCGTGGAGATCGCGAGATCGCGAGGCGCGAAGTTCCAAAGAATTTAGTAGATCACGGGGACCACAGGAGTGGTGACGTGGCAGGTGATCTCAGGACATCAGGTCTCGGGAGTTGAAGGATCAAGGGATTGGTCTCGCGAGCGGCGAGGATGCAAGGAGGCGAGATAGCGAGTTTTCGGGAGTTTCGGCGACTCAGACCTCGGAAGTCGAGGCAGGAGTTATTCTAACTCGCGAACGGCGAAGTTTCGAGGGAGCGAGACCGCGAGTCATCGGTATATCGGCTCATCGGGTCTCGGGGATTCGAGAACCCAAAAGGTAGATAGTGAACTCGCGAGTTGCGAAGTTCCAATCCTCCGATAAGTCAAGAAAGGAGGGTCGCACGAAGTGAACTGTGGGTGCAGGTCTCCCAATTGGGAGATAGAAGAATCGTTGAGTTCTTCGGGCCGGGAGAAAGAAGGTCCTGGGGAGAGCGATCGTGCTCCGAGGAGTCTGCATTGCATCACATTACATATCTCTTTCTTTAATCATGAAGAGAGGGTACCAGAAAACCAACATTGTGATGCAATTCAATTCCAGAAACATTGGACAAAATATAATAGTTCATGCATGCCACAAACTACAAACTTCTTAAAATATTATTGTCTTTAAAGATTCAAGTGATGAGAACTTGGTTCAATGTAGTCTTTATTAATCATCTCCTACAACCACAACTTTCTCTCTTACTGTTCAAGAATAGAACCATTATATATATGATTGGTTAATTGAACACAACTTGATCTTCTCCAAGAATCCTTTCAATTGTTGATCCTAGCAAGTATTTTTTGTGACCAATTTTTCACTCTTTAGCTTGCTAGTCTGTATATGCTTCAAAACTAAGAACCCAAACTTGTATTAAAAAAATAACCTTTTGATTTTGTAATGAAAATGGAAACCATAGATTTTGTTTCGTTCAAGATTTTAAATAAAAATATTAGAATATTTCACCAACATGTATTTGTTCAACCTTCATCAAATATTTTGCATGTATATCCCAAGGTAGGGAGACTCGAAAAATCTGATGCACATCCAATAGAACTACATCCAATTGAATTTGTATCATCTTATGATGATCAATTCAGTATCTCCCTAGAACCATCCCAATGAATAGGATCAACTTCTAAACATGTTTTCTTCAATTGATAGCACTATCGAAAGTTGGTATGCACTATAATCCCATCAAGCTATGTTGGTCATCATAAATAGAATAATTTCACTCATTTTTGTCTCCTTTTCAACCTAGGTTCTTGAATCTCATCAATTAAATTATAAAACTTACAATGTTTTTTGCAGTCCCTTTTTACAATCCAGAGGACAACAATTCTCCAAGTCTATCTGGTTGCAATATGTGCAATTTCCTTGTTTTCTATCACATCATTGGTCAACTTGATCTCGTTACATAAAGGGTTGAAGGTTGATTTATTCCACATTTAATATTTTCTTAATAATGGGTTGAGTGGAAGTTTTCACCAAAGGTTAGTTTGTATGGCTTTGTTATATGCATCATCCAAGATTTGGATATCAGAGCCATGAAATTCATTTAAGTAGTAATGTGTGAAGTTCACCAATGTGTTCTCATTACTTGTTCTAGTATTCAAACTGCCGGCAAAATCTATGAACTTTTATGAGATCCCTTATCTTGTATACATACATTCCTTGATTGCAAACTGTCTAGATCATATCATAATATATCCATTGTTCGAGGATTATAACCCACAATCATATCTACACTTATATTACCACATCCATTTCTGTAACTAGTGTTTGTTGACATGGCATTAGTTTTACAAAATAAAAAAAATAAGCTTTAAATTTAAAACCCCGAAGTTCATGTGTATCATCCAACCCTCAATAGCAAGTCCCCGGAATGATGTGTCACATCCACCCCTCACCACCTAACATCACTTAGTGGTGTTTGTCTATGTAGAGACCCAACTTAATTAAATACAAAATTTTAATTCAATTAACATATAATTGCCTTACGTAAATTATTCATTCACATCAAAAGCATAAATATTTTGCATAAGTTAAAATATATCTATAGCATGGAAATAACTCAACAAATCACAATAAAATACTTGTTTCTAATGCTAATTCCCGTCGATATGGCTGTCCCTTCCCTGCTGCCTTGCTGTTGTCTTGTCTAGCCTGATGCACTGACCAACACTGCCCAAACCAACTATCCACCCAACCAGCTAGGAGCAGCCTATCCGACTCCCTAGCTCCAAGAAACTGAAAGGAATCCTGGCCCCCGTGCCCAAAACCTCCAGCAACCCCGGTGCACTGATACAATCCTACTCCATAATTTCACTTCTCTCTGCAAATCCAGAGCTCCCAAAATCCATCCCCCAACCTCCGTAGAATCCCCCTCCCATAAACTCCTTCCCCTCCTTATCCCTCCTTCACCGACTCCCCCTCCTTTACTCCCTACCTAATCCATTTATTACCTTCTTATCATTTTCCGTTAATGCCCCTTATCCCCTTTATTTAATATCTTATCCTTCCGCAATTAATAAGTTATCCCCTATTGTGTACGTAATCTTTCAATTTAAATATATAACTTATTAATTTATTAAATTTAATACTAATGTTTTAAAATGTAATAGGTAGTTTAATTAATCAATTAATTAATCAAATTGCCACCATTAATTAATCAATAATTATTTAATTAGTTTTATTATACCTATCATGTTTAATTAATATCATATTAAGACGATTAATCCCCTAATTAATTTTTACTTAATAATCCTTCACATTTGTTCAACTAGGGTTGTTACATACACCCACCCTTCAGGAAACTTCATCCCGAAGTTAAGGTATCTTATGGTACAAGGAAAAGAAGCATGGTTCACACATTCATAACAAGTAACCGACATTATTAGTAAGTAAGTCAAGAAAACTCATACATACTAGTGTATATGTACAAGAAATGCATGTGTAGATAGTACATGCAAATCTCGTGGATGTACTAATAATCAAAATTGTCATCCTTTAGTAATTTATGTATGCATCCAATCCAGTCAGCAAGGCTAGTTTTTTATAAAAGACAACAAACCAATCAATTGTTTGAGAAATCCTTTAATTATTATTATCTGGTTCAACAATTTTATTTTAAACACTTTGGTTTAGTTACGTAATAATGAATATTCATTTTTTTATTTTTTTTGAAGGAAAAACATTAACTTCCACCACAAGACAGATCTCCATACTTTCTCAACTATTACTACTCATCCTTCCTCCCTAACCTACTTCCATCTCCATTCCTATCCTTCCTCTG
>ML784360.1:0-15160 GCA_009831015.1 Picea engelmannii
TGGGGATTTTATATCTTACGGAGGAATTGGTGAATAACTAATTTCAAGCTTCCTTGTAACTCGTGAGAGGGTGGAGGGGATTTTATATCTTACGGAGGAATTGGTGAATAACTAATTTCAAGCTTCCTTGTAACTCGTGAGAGAGTGGAGGGGATTTTATATCGAACGGAGGAGTTACTGAATAACTAATTTCAAGCTTCCTTGTAACTCGTGAGAGGGTGGTGGGGATTTTATATCTTACGGAGGAATTGGTGAATAACTAATTTCAAGCTTCCTTGTAACTCGTGAGAGGGTGGAGGGGATTTTATATCGAACGGAGGAGTTACTGAATAACTAACTTCAAGCTTCAACAACCTATTGTTTCGTTTAGAGAAAGGCTTATTGATGAGTTGAACACGCTATTTAGTGGTAAATGCTCTCTCCTTTTTGAAAGATTTCAAAGGATGCCTCAAAACAAACTCTAATATGTAAGCGTTTCTATTAATCTTTATGTGGAAACAACTAATTATACATTATTTTTGTACAATGTAATTTGTTTATATAAGTTATGTTTCTTAAAAAACAAAAATAGTCATTTTAATATATAAGGATACATTCCAAGGTTTACGATATGAAAGTTAGATTTAACAAGTGTGCACTTGTTAGTAAATTTAACTTGGAAAGCATTATAAACAAGTGTTCCAAGGCACATAAATATTGTCATTAAAAGCTTAGGAAGATATACATAAGTTAACGTATCACGCCATTGAAAAATGATTATGAAGATATAAATTTGGAAAGTACCATAAACCAAGTATTCTGAGGCACATAAATATTTTTATTAAAAACATAGGAAGATATACATAAGTTAATGTATGACACCATTGAAATATGATTATGAAATTTACATAAATGATGCACCTAAACAAAAGTATGACAACATTGAAAAATGATTACGAAATTTACATATAAACATCTCTTTTACAATTGTCATATTATGTAATTTACATATAAGCATCTCTTTTACAAATTTCACATTTATAATTTAACATATTACAATGTAACATGCTATAACATATTGCTATAACATATTACAATGTAATATGTTATAATCATATTATATATAAGCATCTCTTTTACAATTTTCACATTTATAATTGTTGCAGGCTAAATATATATATAAGCTTTTGGCACCAAATGTTTTCTTAAGCTATAAACCCATTATGAAACAACTTAATCTTAAGAAATTGGGATCATTATCTTATTCTTTTTTATCAAGCTCAAATATCTTGTTCTTAAAGTCAAATAAAGTATGGTAGATTCCCATGAAAACATCTCCMAKAATYTTGTAGTAGATCAAAAGAACCCATTAGTAAACCCATGATCACTATAAAAAGAAGAAAAAATATTTTATACATATTGCATGTTCAATTATACATTCCATTGAAAGATGATTATKAAATTTACATAAACGATGTACCTAAACAAAAGTATGGCAACATTGAAAAATGATTAYGGAATATACATATAAACATCTCTTTTACAATTGTCATATTATGGAATTTACATATAAGAATCTCTTTTACAATTTTCACATTTATAATTGTTGTAAGCTTAATATTTGTTTATTTTTTTCACACCAAATGTTTTCTTAAGCTATAAACCCATTATGAAACAACTTTATCTTAAGAAATTGGAATCATTATCTTATTCTTCTTTAGCAAGCTCAAATATCTTGTTCTTAAAGTAAAATAAAGTATGGTAGATTCCCATGAAAACATCTCCAAGAATCTTGTAGTAGATCAAAAGAACCCATTAGTAAACCCATGATCACTATAAAAAGAAGAAAAAGGATTTTATATATATTGCATGTTCAACTATACATTCCATTGAATCCTATCAAATCAATTATTTAGCATGCCATATATGTCCCATTGGAGAAGGAACATACAACCCCATGAATCCACAAATACACCTAGTTGCAAATACCCACCAACTTGAAAAATGTATTATCAATGTGAGAAAAAGAAAATTGTAATATGCTTAGATAAACCTATAAATTCCATATCAATATACATATGAAGTATATTTCTAGCCTAATATAAGTGAACAACTTTCATCCTCATTCATGTGATTCTACTTCATGAAATGAGGTAATAGAACTTGTTAGCACTGAGATTCACCCTCAGATTGCGGGAGGATAAGCCTAGTACCCATCATAGTGTTTGGTGGATGCTGGTTTTATGAGTGGAGGTCAAATGGACAAAACTTAGTACAAGAAAGATTTTAACTGGACAAGTAATGTAGAGGGAAGTGAAGGCCTCATTAACTTCAGTCAGTGATTTGAGTTTAAGTGTGAGAAGAATGAAGACTTAGTGAGAGAGGTGAAAACGATTGCTATGGGCATCCATCTTTCAAGTAGCTTGGTGAAGAAAAACTCAAGCTCAAGAGCACTCTTGAACTCAAGTTTCAAACATTGAAATATGTCACAACAACATAATAATAAAACCTACATTATCATGCAACTACAACAACTTGACTGGATCCTCTGTGTCTGATCCTTTCAGCATAAAGGGGAATAGGATAACAAGGAAGCTGACTAAAACTGGTCACAGTAATACTGTAATCAAACCTACGTTACAATAGAACTACAACCCTCGACTGGATCCTCCATGCCTGAGTGTTTTAGCATAGTTTTTACAAAGAGATGAGAGAATCTGACTTCTATTAATGAGAAAGTCTCAAGTTTGATACATAACCAGAAAACAGTGATGGCATACAAATATTATAAAATAAGGATCTCTACTCAACCAGTTGATGACCTTAACAAAATATTTAACTGATCTATTTATGCTCGGATCAATTCACGACTAGCATGAGTGTGATCGGGCCACTGCATTCAAGGCCTTTCTTCTACGCCCTCTTCTGTCATATTGTGCGTGTATCTTCCTATCAGACGCAAACTCAGCTCGACATGGGTACGCAGGAAAAACCATCCATAGGGGTACCTCGGGCTGATAGTTCTGTCTCCACGACCAGATCCTTCCATGCCTTCTATTTATGGAGTGAGTTGATGTTTCAACCACCACTCCATTTTCATTAACTGCTTTTTCTCGAGACTACACCGAGGCTTAATGCCTATGGGGATGCCATGCACTGCTCTTGGATTGGAAGTCTTATAAGAATGTGATTGTGGGGACATCGAATGCAGTTTGGACCTGGACTACTTTTGGGCCTGAAATTCACCACTAACTACCACGTAGCTATTACGCTATACCACGGTTTTGATTGCAGGACCACTCAAGAAATTTATCTTTCGAGCATGTTGCGTCCCCACATTGGAGCATGGTCGTTGATCTAGCCCTGGTCCATGATTTGGGCACCTCTATTAACTTAGAGTCCCCACTAAATTTTATCTTCTCACCAACTCTAGGATCCTTCTAACCCTACTTAGAGATGGTGCTAATTTTGGCACTGAATAAGAACACCTTTCGGAGGATGATCTGACATGGAGGCTTGACGCCACTATGTTGACATGCCGCAAATGGAGGGGTGACATGTGTCACTCGAAAATAGTATGTAGACATGTCTGAACATTTCTTGAAATGAGTGTCATGTGTCAGCGCTAGATGGATGCCACACGTCATGACTGATAAGGATGCCATTGTCTGCACTGATGGCTGCCACATACTTAGGACTTCGGAGGCCGAGAGGGGTCTGCATGTAGAGCTAGCATAAATGTGGACCCGGAGTGATGTGGTGACCTGAAAATGGATGTTGAAGCTCCGTAGTGAACGATGACCATTGATTCAGATGGACATGCAACAACGATCGATGGTCTTCAAGAGAAATCACTCTAGATGAAACCGAGAGTAGGGATATTGAAACTCCCGAAGCCCATATTTCTGAAGAAAACTACCACCATTTGATTTGGATGGACACACGACAGCGATATGCAACTCCGGAAGAAAATGCTTTGGGTGAAACCGAGAGTCGAGTGGTGAAACTCCTGAAGCCAGGATTCTCGAAGTAGATATTGATCGTCTGATGGAGAAGGAAACATGGAACTTGATCTGCAACTTTGGGGATTCTTCTTAACCACTAATACTTGTGAAAATTTGGGATGCCGAATACACATGAGTCGATGATCCTATCACGATCTATAATATGGGAAATCCCCACCTTTGTTGCCATGCGCTTCTCTTAATGGACCCTGGCTCTTGCTACGAAGATCAATGGCCCAATATTATTTTAGAAGTTCAGGCTTCAGTGCTTCGAGACCTTTGTGCACTCCTCAACTGGAAAATCCCACAGTGACCTTTTCCACAGCTCAGATCTAGTGTCGCGCGTCCTTTGATTGATGACCCATATTTTCTTCAAGTTTTGGGACTTCGGACCTTTTGAATGAAAAACTCTTACAATCCTCCAGAGTCTCGAATTTTGTAATGTTTCCCCAACATCGATCTCTCCCCAATGAGATCCGACAACCCAGATTCAACCTTTGCTTGATCTTTATATCTGGGGCTTTTGATTGACGCTAAAACTCATGAAACTTTATAATTTTGAATACTTGGGGGCCACTAATCTAAAATTCTCAGGGGATATCCGCCATTGGAAATTGAACCTGCCTGTTTTCTTGTGTTTCAAGCCTCAGATGGACCATTCTTAAAACTGCGCTTAGTGCCCATGGTTGCTTCCTGTGTAAAAAAAAATTTGGACGACTTGGGAAAATAGAATGACCAATAATTTGAGACAAAATGATAATGATCGCTCATCCTTGTTCAAGAAAAACAGTAAATATTTGGGTCGGGACTTGGTCGGGAAAGACATCAAGGGGAACCAGGTCGTTAACAAAAAAGGGGGAAAACGACTTTATCAGTTAGAGGGAAAGATCCTAGGTCTTGGTGGTGGGAAAAAAGAGAGATATGATATGAGGGTACATACATAGGTATTAACAACAATCACACATGACCCTTGAAAACTTCATGTGATAACATTTGTCTCCACAGAGGATGGCATGCTCCCTATGAGCTGCCAAGAACACGTAGTTTCAGTGCCTTAGCTTTGGGTTATGGAGTCTCTTATTTAAAATATAAATAAAAGGGAAGTGGTAATTACAATGGTGTAATGTAAATCACAGCTCAGACAAAATACTTTTTCAGAAAGTGCCCATTGACAGGGCCACCCAAAACTTCAGAATCCTCCAAGTTCTGCAACTTATAAGTGTTGTTTGAAAGAAGGGACCAATCCATAAGGCTTCAAATTTACCATGTTTAACTTTGTCTTGCTTGGGGGAATCCCACTTGAGAAACATATCCCATAACTGAAAATATTCCTTGCTTTCACTCTTGTCAAAGGCTCATTTTATTTTCTGTTGATGATCTCGCTTTATCAAGCAGCTTCTCTGTGGTCTATTTTACTTCTACCAACTGTAGTATCCTTCTGACCGTATCATCAGATTCTTCTTGGTAGTCCCATAGGAACTTTTCCATAGGCAAGGCAAGTTGAGTAGGAAATATAGCCTCAACCCCATACACAAGCTGAAAAGGGGAAATTCCAAGTGACCTTTTGGTTGTAACTCTGTCAGGCCATAATGCAAACTTTAGCTTTGAATCCCAAGCTTTCTTGTTGTCTTCTAACAAATTCTTGATGATATTTATGAGGATTTTGTTGGAGTACTATGCTAAACCATTTCCCTAAAGGTAGTAGGGAGTAGAATGGACTAGTGTAATCACATACCACTCACAAAACTTGATTAATCATTCAACTCTGAAAGAAGAAACATTGTCTGTAACAATCCTACTTGGACAACCGAATATGGACATGATATCTTCAAGGAATCTTATTATTACCTTGTGGGAAGCACTCCTTGTAGGGATGGCTTCTATCCATTTGGTAAAATAATCAGTGGTAGTCAAAATCCACCTGTGCTAGACACTTGAGGCTAGTTGGATCTCTCCAATGAAGTCAAGACCCCACTGCTGAAAAGGTCCAAAAACCATTACAGGTTTCAAAGGAAAATATTTGAGCTTCTTCTTTCCGACAAAATTTTGACACTTGGCACAAGCTCTAATATTTTCACAAGCATCAGTAAAAAGGATGGGCCATAAATACCCATCTCTGAGGATCTTGTAAGTTGTGGTCCTCAAAAAATGATTCCCCCCACATGAGCTATCATCAAAATCAGTCATAGCTCTTTGGGCCTATTGTGGATCTAGACACCTTAGTATAACTCCCAAAGGATCCTTCCAATACAAAACCTTATCGTTAAATCAAACCATCGTTCAATTCAACCTATTTTAATTTCATTATGGGAAGTATTATTCAATTCGAGCATCAAACATTTCAAACACAGTTGCCTTCATAAACAATGAAACATGACAAATTAACCAAGATAACTAACATTTGTTATATGGAACACAAGCTTCAATATATTGTAACTTCCAATGAATAGGTGAGTACAAGACTCTTTCCACAATTTCCAGGCAAGAGACCAATTAAACCCGTGCCCCAATAACTGAGAAAGAACAATTCTCTCATCAAACTTTAAATTGGAGTAAGCAACGCCTTCATTGTAATGTGTAGGGTTCAAGATATTTCAATGACAGTAAGTGGTAGAGACATTGGGGAAATTCAAACATAGGGTTTGGAAGTTTCATAGCATAAAAAGCTTACTTCACATATGCTTTTCATTATTATAATAGATGACGGATAATATAAAAATAATTCACAACATTACTATCAACTTCATGAGCTTCGTATAAACAAAATGTAACTTCCAGAGAATAAGTGAATCCAAAAATTCCTTCATTACATCATAACAAGTGACCAATTAAAACATGTTCCCAAACCAAAAAAGAATGAATAGTGCTTCCACCAAAATCTGGGTAAGCAATGTCCTCATATTTTCATAAGGTTCACCATGCAACAGTGACAGTGAGGTCATAATAAGGAAGTCTAACAACTGAGGGTTTGGATAGGACAAGACATGGAAGATTTTAGTCCATCATATTTCACTTAAACATTCACAGGGTAGTGACCAAGGTCTGGCATATTAACCATGAAACCATAGCTCAAAAGGATGATGGGGTGTACAAATAACCGAGAGACATAAAGTGGTGAGGAGTTAAGAATATGGAAAACTAAAAAAACGAACCAGAGGTAGGGAAGGCCTGGGGTTTCACTTAATTCTTTTCCATAACAAATAAATGTGAACATTCATACACAGTAAAATACACCATTTTGTTCCTTCAACACCATGGATCAAATACCACCACCACAGGAAGAAAAAACTTGCAAATAACCAATACACAGTCTAAAATATTTATTAACAACTTGAGAAATACACAGAACACGAGCAACGAGAGAAAACATTTTGATTTAAGGGCAGAGAGAATTTCATGGATGGAGAAGTAAGAAAACCCCATACCTGTAAAGAATTGTGTAAGGATAAAAAACCAGGGTTGTATACTTCCTCCACAACCGGGCAAGGCAGAGCAACAACAACCAAAAGAGAAAAAATGAAAGAATGACTAGGGTGGCGGGATTGAGGTGAGTTTGAGTGACGTGCATTTACTGCATGTCCCTTCTTCCTTCATATTTTCATTCATGGCTTAGCACGAGCCAAGCCCACTAGCCAACTCACCATACCATTAACATTCAAAACCATTAATACAACCAAATATTCCAAACTTGCTATGTTACAATTTGCAAGTGTAGGCCATTCCAAAGTGTGCAACCCCTTGACACTATCCATAGTTATCATATGATAACTTTCTAGGAACACAACCAAATTGAAATTAAAACTAATGCGCAAAAAAATAATAGCAAGGGTTGAGGTGATCACCCAACTTTTTTATGGACCATATACAATATCAGAATTAAAAATGGAGTGTAATTATTTCATCCAAAAGGCAGCATAATCATATTTCGTGAGAGAAAATCAATTTCATATTGTTCCTTTTTTTAATCACCTTGCCCTCAACATATTATCATAACAATTTTAACCATGATTTGAAGAAAATGAGTTGTAGAAACTATGTTGCAACCAATACATAGGAAAACAATATATAAGTGTCACTTCTCCATCATATTGCCATAAGTTAAACAAGGGGTCCCACCTACTAGTATATTATTAATATAGTTAAATAATAAAGCTTGGAAATCATTTGTGAGCATAATATTCAACATTGCACTTTCAAGAGTCAACAGTCTGAAGACAAGCATATGATCTCATCATGTATACATTTTTGGCTCCCTTATTAGTATTACTTGTGGAGGCTCCCTGATTTCCCCTAGGCATGTTCATGGATGAGGAATCTTGTGTCATATTTTTCCCTTGAGGGAAAGGGTTAGTTAACATATCATTTTGTTGTTGTGCGAAAATATTATGGGCCTCCTCAAGCTAAGGGCATTAGTGAGTCAAGTGATTGTTCATGCAAATATTACATGGAAACTTAGGATTCTTCTTCTCATTTTTTCCCTCACCATCATTGTTAGCAGCCTTTTTATCCCCCTTACCCTTCTTTCCCTTGGAATTTCTTTTTCCCTTGGGTTGTTGGTTACCTTTGGGATTTGTTGTCTGCACACTCTGTAATTCCGATGTTTGGGTTGTGGGGTAAGCCAAACTAGGAGTCTCACTAGCCATAGTCTGTTGGAGCGATAATTGTTGCAATTGGTTATTCAAATAATCTATGGGATTTCTTTGTGCCAAGCCTACTATGCCATTGACATGAGGCCCAAACTTCGGTTTGTTTTTGTCAAAAGTTCACCATGGTGCATATGAGAGAATATCGTATAACATACCAGATTGAGAATAAATCAATTCCAGCTGTTGGTGTCTAATAATAGCCTCTTCCTTAGAGAAAAATATAGAATTTACAACGTCTTTGGAGACACAAGGCACCAAGGACTTCAGGAACCACTCGAGAAAAAAATTTAAGAGGGACATTTACTTTGATCAATATTTTCCGATGATGCCATTCTTGGATATGAATGGAGATATGGATGACCTTATTTTGCTCAAAGTTGGCCAAGAACTTTGTACCCGCATCATATCTCACCGATAGCTAGAAATGTGTTGGGCACATGCCCATTTTGGGGAAAAGGCATGACGTGGAGGAAATACAGTTGGAATGGAGGCATGCGAGGCATGCATGAAAGAAGATGGGAAAGAAAGACAGTTGGCAGGAAAAGCAATGGATGAAAGAAAAACATGTATGCAAAGGAGGAAAGCGTGCAAGGACAACATGCAAGAATACCTAACTATGTTATGGTTTTGTTAAGAGAATGTAATGGTTGATGAGCCAAAAACACATATAAATAGATACCTAGGAGTTCTAGGTGGGGGGTTCTGATTATTGAGTGTTACTCATGTGAGAAGGAGTAATTGGTATATAGCACGACTGTAATCCTATCCAGTCTTGTAATTTGTTGCGCTATAGAGGGCAGAAGGGTAGATCTTGAGGGTTAGATCACAGGATGAGGAGATTGGTGTGATCTACTCTACATCATAATAGATATCAACCCGACTAAGGACGAGTTGTAAAGCATGTGGTGTTGTAGTTTTGGAACCGCCATAATAAAAAAGATTGAGATCTAGATCTTTTTGGGCGTAGCACAAGAGGGAGTGAGACATGATAACAGCTATGTTATTTGATTGAATTTTTGTGTCCCTTTTACTGTCAATCAGTAGGTGTTAGAATGATGTATGAATGAATTAATGGATCTAATTATGCTACATGCATGAATGAGAATGACGGTATAATGCTCTAATAATTAGATATAATTCATATTGTGCAATTCATAGATCCCCATTCAGTCCTGGACTGCAATCATTTGAGCATTGCAGTCACCCATTAAGACTATCTCGGGTGAGACTACATAGTGCACTCTGTGCACTACACTGCCTTCTGGTTTACCAGGAGAGATGATAGTTTCATAGGCTTTGTTGGATCCCTATTAGATCTGAACCTGGGTCAAATCATGCTAAAGGTATAACTAAGATAAGAAACCAACAAAATGGTTTAAGAAAACCATTTCCATGTCATTAAAGTAATAATTCTTCGAGTTGTCGAGCTCAATATACCATTTCATAGCACCCCCTACATGAGAGTGTTGAAAAAATCACAACTCGATAGAGTCATCCTTCAATGAGTTGGAGGAGCACCACAAGTGAAACATTGTAACATGATCGCCTAGATATTCAACAGGCTTGCCTTAAAAGTTTGGTATGTCTGAGGGAAAATTAGTTAACATAGGAGGCCAACGTGGATCATGATAGATAGGATCATTCAACAACCTTTATAAATATGGAAAACAAAGAGTTTCCAGGAAAGGTAACCTAGGTTGCAGTGAATTTAGAGGAAAAGAGGAGCCTGGATTTTGACTAGCACGAGGGTGCCATGAAAATTTTTCTTGCTAACCAGGGTTTTGGTAAACACCAGGGTGTCCTTGACCAGTATAAGGAGTTTGCATGCTAGTATACATCATTGTCGGATTCACATAATTTGATGACATACCTTGGGTAGGGATTTCTCCCTACACAGTATTCCAAAGACCTCGTTTCAGGTTTCCCCCAACCGATTCTCCTAGCATAGGATCTGAACCTTTCTCGAGATTCCACCTGAGCGTGGGATGGGTTTCTCCTTGTCGGAATCCCTTGCGAAGGTAGAGAACCCTTCTATGGATTTCCAAGACCTTGGTAGGAGAAGGCTCTTTTCATCACTCCCTATGAATGAATAATCCTTGGATAGGGTTGGGTTGATTGAAGAAGGGATTTCTCCCTGATGAAAATGCATACGATGAGAAAGCATTGTTTTCAAAAGCACCAAACAAAGAAAAAGGCATAGACCCAAACAAATTCATATATGACTGAGACCTAAGACTCCCTCCACTAAACAAGTTGGAACTGGTATGAAGCCCAGATGGTTGTTGGAAAGCACCTCCAAGTTAAGGGGACAGAGGAGGGATATGAGCCCCACCATAAGGTATTTCATAAAATAGAGTAGAGGTACCCATGAAGGATCCTTACAAGGGAGCATTAGAACTCCCTTCCCCTAAACCAACAGTCTATGGAGTGGAGTATGTTAATGTCAAGCTTGTATCGAAACCCAACATCCCGTGTGAAAAAGGAGCGTCAGACATGTTATGTATAGTAGGGACAATGGTCATAGTAATTATAGAGACTGTGTCATTGCCAGAAGTTGTAGGTGTCTCTCTAGAAGTAATCCTTGTAGGTGAAGGTGGGGGAGGGGGAACAACACTCCCTCCAGTCATGGTCGGGATGGGAGTATGAGGAATCCTTGTATAGGTATCAATATTTTCTTCCATCGCCAATCACCTAACAAGATGACGATCATGAGTAGTTACCTTAGGAGGGACAACCTTAGGAGGGACTACCTGGACAAGGATTGGCACTGATAGATCAGTGATCGAAGGGTTTGCAGTACTGAAGCCTTAAAATTTGAGGTAAAAAATGGTAATCTCCTCAAGTGAAAGTGTATCTTCTCTAGGAACAGGCTTAGGCACAATTTCTTGTTTCCTGGTCACTTCAAAAGAACTCTCTTGATCTATCCTTTTCCTCAGCGATGGCAAAGGTGGCTTCAAAGTTACCGGTGGAAGGCCCTAAAGCCTATGTGAACAATAGATCTATTGATATTCCACCTTGTGAAATGATCAACCAAAAATCTAAGTTAAATCTAGGGAGAAGCACATAACACACACTAAAAATTCCCTAAGGGTAAATCAACCAATCAATAGAATGGAAATATGAATAGTTATGCCAATCAACACTAGATCAACTTACCGGTGCAAGTGTAACTCGAACATGGAAACACCCTCCAAGTATACTTTGCAAAGCATGATCCAAAATCTACCCTAGGAACCACAGTATACCCCCACATTCACCTATGTGAGTCCCTACAAAAAGAAAACTAGGTTTCCATCTCACCATCAGTTACCAGATGGGTACATTCGACAGTCAGGCTAATTGTAATGAGCATGATAGCTAAGTATGAAGCCTTTCAAGGGTAACAAAGGAAAATGGTCTGGAATATAATTGAGTATCTCGAATGAATTCGAGTTCCACAAAGTTCCATAGTCAAATGCGGTCAACAAATAACCGAAGAATGACCATCAATATATGATCCCCACTACGCTTGGTCTGAATTTGGAGGGGTTGTCTCCTCTACCTTTCCTCATGTGACCTCGTGTTTAACCCATGTGTTAGAGCAGGGTATCGACTAAATTTTACGAAAATAGACTTTTACACTCTTTATCACAGAATCTTAAGTTAATTTAAGTGGTCTTGAAGAGTTTCCTCTCCACATCTATTCCAAGGCCCTAAAGCCTGGACTACCTAATGTACCCTATAATAGCATTAAGAATTAATTTTAGTGGCTTTATTACTTAGGGGGTACTAAAGTGAAACTCATGGTGTTCTTTGAAAGATGAAATACAAGATTTAATAAGACTTTAGAACTTTTTGTTGAAATAAAACTACATTCTACAAATGAAAACGTGGCTTTTTAACTTTGAAGGTGCAAATTTTCAAAATAGAGACCAAGGTCCTAAAATAAAAATTTTCCTAGAATACTTTTTCGTTTCAAATGCAATGAAACTACTAAAACTTTAAAGGAAGAAGTGTAAAAGGAACTTTGGGTTCATAACTCATTTCTTTTATAAAAACATCCTAAGTTACTAACACCAAACAAACATGCATAGTAAAATGCAAATGTAGTTAAGAAACTACAACAATCCTTTTTTTTCTTTTTATATGCTTAGAAATGAAAATAAAAAGCAACTATATTTTTCATTTTGAAATCATAATCAAGAGAGAAGGATGACAAACCAAATACCGACTCACATCCTAAACGAATGCTTGAGAGTAGGGATTTACCAGAATCCATAGGATGACCTAAATATCATAATTACACCCTTAACCTTGACAGCAACAAAAAAGAGACAAAGAAACAAAAATATTTCTTTACAATTTCATAGATAATATGAGCCTTGAATCTAGCCAAACCACAGTCAACATAGGCCCTAGAAACTTAGGAAGACCTGAGAAGCCAAGGGTTTCCTGAAAGGAAAGGAAATATTTTTGAAAAAAATCTTCAAGATGACAAACACGGGTGTTTTTCAGAGTCATCCTATGTATGTATGCGGGCTGTATATAATGGAGAATGTGTATGTATGCAGGTTGGGTATAGAACAAGGCATGTACACTACTGAAAATAAAAATAAAATAAAAATGTTCAGACATAGCACTTAACCCAAGAGAACTGGTAACCACCTGTAAGGTGACCAGAGACCCAAAAATACTCAGAACACTTCAACAAATAGGAATTCAAGCGAACAAAGATCTCCTAAAAATACCCTAGAGAGACTTCCCAATGGAGTCGCCAATTTTTCTATGGGGAAAATCCCCTGAATTTGGGTCTAACGACTAGGTAGAGCCTTGACACCTTAAAAGACAGAAAATATTATATTCTCCCCAAACCAAACACAATCTCATGATAATTAAGAGAAGAGAAAGAATATATAAATGTGTACCTTAATTTCTTATGTCTATTGTCAATCCCTTCATATTATTGTCCGCTCCAACATTGTAGGCCTCCTACAAAAGTTGGCTTGAAAAAATGCTAGAGAACAAACTATGACATCATATCCTTAGTTATCAATATTTTCTAAAGGTTTAGTTATTCATAAAAACAAACACATAGACATAAACATTTGGGACAAGAAGTTTTCTCTTTTATTAATAACAAAATTGGAAGTTACAACATGAATTTTGTTGGCGCCTCTCCAGGAAACTTGCCTGGGTTCCTCTACTTTGTCTTGAATTGAATTATACCTGATATACTATCCTGACCACCAACATTCCAATATAATGGAAAAGGATGGATGGTATAAGGAGGATGGATGGAACAGAATGCTGAGGATGAAACTCAAAGCATAATGTAGAAGGCTTGGAATACAAGAGAGAAATTTTGGCATAGTTCTCTTGCCTCTTGTTTGATATATCCAAATGACCCCCCTAGGGAAATTTTTATATGAGAAAATGGTGGTTAATTCATTTCCATAAGGGATACAGGAGGTAAAATGGTTTCAAAACCTAAGACAACTCGTAAACTCTGCCGGAAAGAACAAATTTTATATTTATTTCTGCAAATTTTTAGAGTACACATGAGATTTTAGTTATGCAACTAGTGTATGTATGTGAGATTTTAGCATCCAACTAGCATGTGTAAATTCTCTTCATATGTAATAGGGCATGTATACCATACAAAAACTTGTTTTTTGAGAATAAATCCATCAAAAAGGGTTGGCAAATGTATGAATGAGTAGGCCAACATCAAATATGCCTAGTAGTGGCATTTTGAGTTATAACACCCAATCTGGATGGCTAGAATCTCTTGCAATGTGTTTGGATCACGAGTCTTTGAAAATTGAGCCAAAATATAAGAGGTTCAGTGGAACTAAGAATGTGTCCAACATTGATTTGTAAGATCACTGGAAATATAACTAATTTATTCTTGTGTTGAATGGAATGATATGGGAAGAATTGGTGTTGGTGTAGGTTTATGTTAAATGGAATCATATAGAGGAAGGTGAACAGATGGAGGTGGATTTTGATCCTCACCTTCATCATCTAAATAAGAAACCTTAGAAGGAATAGAATATGTCACAATCATGGAAGATGGCTTGTAGGCTGAATATCGAACAAATACTGATTTATTCTCATACACCAAGAGATTTTCTATCAGAACCCAAATACTATGACATATAAATACATAGATAAACACCACCATCATCTAATTAAGGTATATATATGCTACTCAATATTACAAATTTTATAGGAAGACAGCATGTTGAGTAACTGTTGACCCATAAATGTGTTAAGTCCTTCAAAAACAATTTATTTTGAATATTTTGAAACTTAGAATTTCCTCCTTTTTTCATTGTTTCATGATTAATTTTAACTGTTGTTACAAACTTCCAACTTCTACAAAATTCACCGTTGTATTCCTCCATATCCACGTTCCTAAGATTGATATGAGGAAGTTTGATGGCAAGGACCCAATCACATGGATACTTCAGATGGAGCAATTCTTTGATCTCCATAATGTGCCACATACACAAAAGGTACGAATTGATTCTTTATATTTAGAACCTAATC